>KN887716.1:15344-33661 GCA_000934455.1 Apostichopus parvimensis | reverse complement strand
CCATCCCACTTGAAATGACTAGGACCAATGTACCTTTCGTCAATGAAATTATTCCTCATTTGGCTCTTTCAAGTCGCAGTAAATAAACACTTACAAAATCTTCATATATGTCCGGAACTATAAACTACGGGTTTCTCCAACGCCAATTGTCTCGGTATATTGCGGATGGTTTTCAATCAATAAGTTAGATATCTTTGTAATAAAATAACGTAGAACATCTACGTTGTACCGGCACCACGATACGAACACTGTTAAAACTTTAGTTTCCTAAGCGATTTATTCGTAACGAAATGAGTAATTGGTTATCAAGTAGTAATGTCATAGTATTATCCGATTGTTTTCATGACGTAATTTACCTATAAATAAGAGAGGGGATTGTATGCATTGCCTCTGATACATTCCAATCCATCGTTCCCGTATTCCACCTCCTTCCTTCCTATACTATATGTTAAAATAACATTCATCATGTCACTGCATGAATTATTAAGTTTAATATGTATAAGAGAATGAGAGTAAGCAATATCTGGTGACGACATCAATAAACTATTATATGGATTTTTTTCCTTTAGGTTGGGGTAGAAGAGTGGTTGACTTATCATAGTCGTCTTTGAAAGTTAAATGCCGTAAAAGTCTGAAATAAAAGAGATAAATAAAACTATTTGTTTCATTTTTGTTCAGGTCACGTCAAGGCACAGGAGACATGTTTCATCCATGAAGACTTACCATTGAAGTATTTTTGTGTGTCATGTGACTCAAAAATCTGTCCAGACTGTGCCTTTACCTCACATAATCGGGATGCCGGTTGTGACGTCATTAGCCTCGACAAAATGTCCAATGAAGTAAGTCAGCGCCGTGAAAACCTAATGAAAGAATTAGAAACGTTGAAAACAGGGATCGCCTCGACAGAGCAGCTTTGGGAAGGAAAGAGGGAGCACTTGGCGCGTTGTTGTGAAAAATCTCGTAATGAAGTTCAAAAGGAGTTTTTGACACTGATTGGAAAAGTTGAAAGTATGAAGCGATTGCAAACAGAAGTATTGGTTGTGAAGGAATTAGCTGACATAAAGCAGATCATTGAGGAGAAAAAGGAATCGCAGATTTTAGAGAACGAACTCGCAATAATAACTAAATGTCACAAATTGTCACACGAGAATGCTCTAGATGAAATCCAAAAGATAAGCAAGAGCACGAAGAAAACGGCCGAAATTAAAGATAAATTAGAGAAACAGAAGGAGATGCTGAAAAATAGGACTGTTGATTTCTTGTTCAAGAAGATACCCAATGATGGAGCATTCTGTAGCATTACAGTTAGTACGCTGATAGGAAGTGTAATCTTCCTTAGTAATCAGTTATGTCATACATTTGATGCACGACAAACGAATGGGGGCGTCCTCCTTGTTTGTATTGATCCTGAAGATTCCAGTAAGGAACACTGGAGACATCTGAAGAAGATTGATAATCACCATGATCCTGTAGTTATGTCGAATCTATCGATGTATTATGATAATGAACATCACACATTATTTGCTGTAGGTAATACTGTCTTCATTGTATATCCTCACCGGAATGGTTCTCGATATGATTCTGTAAAATCAGTCACACCCTTGGTGATTGATGATGTACCTGAAGGTTCCTGGATTACCAGTATTACTGCACATCATCCAAACAAGGATCCTAACGATGAGTTTATCATCTCTACTAGCTGTGACCACTCTATTCGAGAGTACAATGTCTCCGGATCTGCTCTTAGAGTAATAGATACACGAGACTTTGTACGCTCTAATGCTATATACAGAGTTGCTTACTGTGGTAATATATTTGCTATCATTGGTCGAAGTCTTGATGACGTCATACTGGTAGATGCTGATGGTACAGTCAAGCAGTGTGGCATTTTATGGCTTCCGTCAGCTACGTCTGGTATGTTACCGATCAATATCATCTGGACTGGTGCTAAGTGGCTAGTATTGTACATCAGTGAGGGCGTAGAGAATGAGTGGAAGGTTGTACACTATGAGAAGACTGGAGAGTTTGTGAAAGTGTGTGATGAAGGAACATCATCTAATGAGATGGAAGTTCCTCTTAGTGTCACTCGAATTATAAACACTGGATATGTTACTCTTGCTAATGCTAAAGTACGTACATTTCAGTACTGAAACTATCTCGGTTACAGAAGACATCTTAGGTTAAATCCACTAGAACAATAACGTTCGAGTATAGCAGACAGTGTTGAGATAAGTGTGGAATAACGTTTATCAAGAAAGATACTGGTAACGTCACCATAATATAACGTTTGAAATCTCTATATATGCTGTGCGTGATATACCAACGTCATTTCCGCTCAGCGACTTTCCCAATAACGCCTCTTCCGTTTAAAATATCAATGAATTATGTGTAAATATTTATTCATTTCAGTTGACTAAAGTTTTATAAAATGTTTAAAAGTGTTTATTTTGCTTAATGTGCTTATATCATTTCATTCATGCGACAAATAAAAAACGCAACATAATTTGAATCGAAACATTCCACCCCCCCCCCCAAACCATCCCACCCCGCCCCGTACTCTATACCCCATTCTCTTATTCCGTATCACCGTTGTCGAAGATCACCATTTCAAATTAAGTCAAATTAAACACAAGTTATTGTTATCCATGTTACATTCTCCACGAACTTGTAAACATAAATTCCTGCAGGCTTCAGCTCATGTGTTTCTTGGCAAAGATGTTAAAACAACTTTAAAGATAATTGACGGTCACATGACGTTTGAATTCTTAGCGCCGCATGTCTATTTTATATAATAAAACAAATGTATATTATTTAAAATAAGAAATGATAAAATGTGTTCTTTTGTCTTTACCTACAATTAAACGGGTCTCCTAATGTTCACACACAGTTGTACATTAATCAAATAAAAATAACCCGAAGACTTGCCTGATTGATTTTATTTTTTATTTTTTTCCTTTTTAACATTTGGCCTTAAGTCAGTAACGCTTTAAATTCAATGCTTTTAGGATATGCTTTAAAACAAATCCCTATCTATTTGGTTTTCTTGGTTGTGTTATCATTAATGGTATAATTATATCTACTGTCCCTTAGCCAATAATAGTGAACCATGGATATAACTAATAATCGCTAAGTATGCCGATAAAATGACCTTTTAATTTTCCATTCTTACAACCGTCACGGTCCAATGTACCTCTCTGACACTATCTGAGGTCATATTGTACTTCAAATATTGCCTATACTGTGAAACTAATCAATTGAAACAGAATAGGTTTTTTTCTGTATTGCGTTCTCCAAATTTAACTTTATTCTATGAATCCTGCAACTTTTCTGGATTCGTGAATGAAAACCACATCCTCATAGCATTTCTTATTCACAAAATGTTTTAACAATTTTCCTTCTCTTTAAACCAAACTTATCTTATGAAACTTTTTGGATTTCTTTTTACCTTTTCTTTTCTAGTTTATTTCTTCTCTCATTTTTACATTTTCTTGTTGCTGTTATTAACATTGTGTTTGGAAACATCATATGTACTGTATCTACCAATCATGTGTGTCAGTAATAAATCATCCATTTGTTCTATTCTTTTCATTTTGTCTGTCATGGCATGCCCTTGTACTATACTTGACACTTAAAATAAAACAGTTCATCTTGAACAGCACTTATTTGTACTGTGAAATATTTGAAATGTTATCAATCATTTTTATCAATATTTTTAAAGTAGAAGGCAAAAACTACTTTCTCATCGTAGTATCCATCCATCACATATTTAGATAAGTTTGTTCAAACTGTAATTAAAAAGTTCAATGTATCTGCGAATCGCAAATGAGTTTAGAAAGTCTATGTTTTTTATTTGTTATTTATTATTAGATAATTTTTCTTTTGAAAAAAACCCAACAGTGAATTGAATTAATACTGGAGTACTGGAACAACCAGAGGAGGTTGATTAGCTAAGGTTACCGGCTGGCAGGCTCGAGAACTCTGTGCCCCCTTTAACTTGGCCGATATCTAGTGGCATTGAAAAAGCTGCTATAGTTTCGCGCGAGGTATCAATTGCTCCCGCTTGTCTTCCGGGTAACATTGCGAATGCATCACATTTCAAAGCGAAGCAAAGACAATACATTTTGAAGATTAACCATTTTGATGAGATCTGTCTTAATGACATCACAGATCAGAGATCCTTTGGATCAAATTCCTGTAATATAATGTACCAAACATCTATTTCACAGTACTATCATGATCATGACATATCCAGAATTGTATATAGAAACAAAAGAGAGCTTAAAATTGTAGCAAATTTTGTTCTTTTTCATAAAACAGAGTGCACCACTACGATCTTATGTTAAAAACGAAAACATTTTGTCCCAATATCTGTCATTAAAAGTGCCTTTTGACATTCATATGTATATTTTAAAGATGTTATTAGGAGGGTCCTGTCATTAAAAAAAAAAAAAAATAATGGAATATATGCTATGGATTTGCATGCTGCATAGAATCCAAGTTTTAAGATACTATAACTTTGTTACCTCTTCAAATCAAAGTCGCGTCTTCCACTGCTCTTCGCTCCCACATCCCCCATCCACCACCCTACCCCCAAAAATTCACAATCCACCTCCCCCACCCCCCCTGTACCCCGTATGGAATGTGTACCGGTAGGTAGGCCTATGTCTGAGTCTTGTACATGACCCTGTATGGATGTAAACACAAGAGCGCGCGTATGGAACGCCATTTTAACATTTATTTAACAATTACCAATATCTTTAATTCCTTTTAACATATCTCTAATTCACTTTAAGATATCTCTCATTCACTTTAAGATATCTCTAAATCATTTCCAGATATCAATAATTTAAACATATTTGAGATATCGATCAGAAATATAATTCAAGATATCAAGAATTAGGCTTGGAGATATCCAAATTTGACTTAGAGATAACAAGAATTCGAATCAGAGATATCCAAAAGTAACTGAGCGATATCCAAAATTGAATTAGAGATATCAAGAATTCGAATTCGAGATATCCAAAATTCAGTTTCCGGTACACGTGACTTTCCTCTTAAATGCATGAACGCGAATAAGTAGTCTTAGCAGTACTTCCACTTTCAATGACACTTTCTGATTGGAAGGAAAATCAATAAGTGAGGGTATGTTTCACTTCTTGATATAAGTGAAATTCCGGAAACTTTATGGAAATCAAAGGAAATACATGAACTAGATTTCTAGAAATGTGAAGGATATGAAAGAAATTTAAGAAAGTTTGCTAATTAATTGAGCGTGGGAAAACCATTTATTTATATTCTTGGCCCATCGGTAGTTTATGTGTAGCTCACATTGCCATGTTATACGCAATCATAACACGCTCCTATAAGCCCGCCACTGCTGCTATAGAATTTAAATAATATGCCATTTAAAACACTTTTCATGTGCCTTTTTGGCCTATTGAGTCTCATGAAACTGAAACCTTATAAAAATCTAAATAAATTGTCAGGTCCATCTAAAGAACTTTATAGGAGGAGCTTCATCAGTAGTAGCCTTTGAATATTTTATATTCGGCCTGGGCGTCTCGTTCTCAAAATGCATCTATTTTGATGCGGAATTATCCAAACTGTTTCCAAAAGAACCGATTCTAGCCTACAAAAGGGCCCAAAATCTCAAAGATTTACTTGTTAACTCAAGGTTTCGTACTAACGAAGAATCAGCTGACTCTCAAGGTTCAGACGAAGCTCTTTTAGATGCTCTTATAGCTGCACTATGAGTCCATAAAAACTCGTGCACAGAAAATAGATGCATTTTGAGAACGAGACGCCCAGGCCGAATATAAAATATTCAAAGGCTACTACTGATGAAGCTCCTCCTATAAAGTTTGAGAGCAGAAACCGGTCTAGTTGGTCATTAGAACCTACACTAGTATCTCCTACTATTAACAGTACACTCAATTCACCTAATAGGTGCAATTATGTTTCACCATGATGAGCATGCTATATGTTCATGTTCCTCGGGCCCTCCCTTAAAAATACTTCAGGTTCTTGGCGACTACGTTGCGTTAGATAGTGTAAAACCGCCTACACCCCCTTTCATTCCATCGGCCACTCCCATTGACCTCTACCACTGGTAGAGGTCAGTGGCCAATCCTGGGGTAGCCCCATTGACTTTCACACTAAATTACAAAAGTAATGTGGTCCCTAAGTCTAGATAGAAGTTCGCTACCCCTCACAGCATAGCTGACAAGTTGTCCTTTCATGGCACCATCAATTTTCCGTATCATGACCGTGCATAATTTTTGCTATCAGAGCCTGAAGTTTTCGTCACTTGTAAACAAACCTCTTCACTCAGTAGTGAACCATTTTTCGTACGCTGCTCCTGGGAGGCCTAAAGGGGTCTTAATTGCCTCAATCGACCCGATTTTTGCACCACATGTACTTTCATTCATGTTCTTCAACATGCAAGCCACAAAAAAAAAAAAACAGATCCTGATTGATAACATATCAAAAAGATGTTCTCCTACTGCATTTTGGCACTTTTCCTGAAATAGGAGAACATTCGGGTGGATTGATATAGACGCTAATAGTATACTGAATTATATGTGATTTTCTCCAAAAAAATATATAGATATTTTCGGATCATCACTAGTTACTGCTATGAGTAATGAAACCCTTAGTAGTTACTGAAACACCCAGTTTGTAATAACCCGAGATATAACGCATACGCGTATAGCACAAATAAGAATTGATTTACGTTAGTGTCTCCCACTATTAAATAACATGGAGAGTAGTAATAGCCGTCTTGAGTCTGATAAAATGTTGCCGTCCTTGTATTCAATATTCAAAGGAGAAGTAAGTTGTGGCACCGTTACCTTAAAATAATAGTAAAGCTTTAGGCCTCTTATGACTAGGCTATCCCAGTGTTGGATAGGTTAGTGTTGCTTGTCCTCGTAATTCATATGACTGCAAGTAGCAGTTCTGCGATACGACCAACTGAACAATGTTGATCAATTAGGTCATGCATCACGTTGTTCCCACCTCGCCTAACACTGGTAATTGTATGTATTTTAGATCCTCTTGCAAGCAGGAACTCGCGAAGAAACCTCATTGGCTTATCAAAGCCGCAAGCTGACCGAAGTCAGTCTCTTACATTCATATTTAACGTCCATGATTATGAATTGTTAATTGTCAACAACTTTGTAACTGGACGACATACATTAATCTGGGAGTGACTCGAACCAGGGACCTTATGATTGTAAGGCACCGGCGTTAATCACTGAGCTAACACTCCACTAGCAGATAAAGTAATGCTGGCGAATAATTAACGTATCACGGTATGAACAAGTAAGGAATACTGCCATGTTATAATTTTATATGCTACTGAGCGAGTTAAATGATTCGTTTTTGGTATTACAAATACCATGCAGCTGCCAAAAAAGGAATATCATACTGAAATAGTGTATAGCTCCACATGCACTGCACTGGGTCAAGAAATGCCAAATTTAAATTCTTTGCCCAACCTAGTGTTAAAGGATTGGTTCAGGTGTTTGACATGTCTATTTTGTATGAAAGAGCACAAGAAGACAAAAAGCACAGTGAAGAAACTACCATGATAGCATGCTCTGTTAAGGAGATATGACACTTCGAAGATATCACATTTTTTTTTGAAAATGACTGGTGTAGAAAGACTAACTGTGAGGGTGTGATGTCACATCCTCACTTCCTTAACATGTGTGTATATATTTCTTTAAAAATTATTTACATTTTTTAACACATTTGAAAAATAATATAATCAAAAATTCTTCAGATGTTTAATCTCAAATTACTTCCTTTGACAAATATGAGATCTCCTGACATATCTTTTGGTTGAAAGTCATGAAATCTCAAAAAAAATTTAGAAAAAAAAACAGACTTTTCAGGAATGTGAGGATGTGACATCACAGCTAGTCAGATTTCAGCAGTTTCTACACAATCTGATAAAACTTTACACTTGAATATCTCTTTAACCGAAAAAGATATTTGAACAGTTTTTTTGACCATTGTGTTTCTTTTATTGTCCTCTTTCATATAACATAAACATGTATGACAACGGAACCAATCCTTTAAGCTAACTGATACAAAAATAAAAAGGTGATAGGCACTGTAGAAATGGAACAGTTTTTTATTAATGTATTCTAAATGTTGTCTCACAGGTTGCTTCCTTGCAGACATATGGGGTTTTTGTGAGAATTCCTGGATGCAGAAAGAATGGTAAGTTATTAGTATAAGCACGGAAATAAGTACAGTAGGCACTGGGTAATTGTCTTGTCTTTGAGGGACTTGTATATTAACTTTTCCATTCAAGCCTGCTGCATTCACAATACCTCATCACTTCCACAGTGTTAAAGACCAAAGCATATATACTCCAGCTATCAGCCAATACATTTAAGGCCATTGGTATTAAAGGGTGTGAAGACTCACCCACAAAGAAACATCTTATGCCAGTAATCTGACCTAGTTTCGAAAGAGGTGTAACAGAAGTGTTAGACACCACCATTGATCCCAGAAAATACACACTCAGCTTGCTACCGTCAGTAAATAGACACTAGTGTACAGTCAGTACTGTACATACAGCTGCGGTCAATACCCACAGCACAGTGTTCAAACGATACAGCGATGGACATCTCAGGTCCAGCTAAAGATAACAACGTATCACGTTTCATTACTGTCTGGATTTTGTAGCGACACGCAGAAAACTTCACTTGCAAGCAATGGAAAGTTGACTTTTTCAGAGCGCGGCACGCAGTTTGGGGCGAGTCTTCAATGCCTTTAATACTGATAATGGTATCATACCAAGAATGAGAATAACAATAATACACACATAAATCATAAATTTTCTACATGATCGACAAAAAGAATGGAAATGAAAAGGGAATACATTAATGTATAGTCACTTTTAATTTGATTATGATGAATAGGGTTTAAACTGACTGAGTGGCAGAAGTACATTTCAACAGAGTGTAGGGTACACCTTCAAACCATGTTTGGTAATATACTGAAATTTAAGTGAGCAAATTGAGTCACAAATGTTCAATGGTAATTAACACCCTTAGCAATTATTGTACATATAAAACTGTAGCATCTTAAGTTGGAAAGAACTATGCAAATGAAATCACCAAATTATGCAAATAATTTTAGAGATGATTTATTATATGAGTCAAATCTCTGTGACCATTTTACATTCCTATTAATTCGGGTAGTACAGTTATACCACATTTACAATTAACTGAAAAGCGTGGAACTTGTTCTCCAAATATCTCGCTATTTTAAGCCATACTTGGTCATTTTATCAAATAATCTCCTTTGTTTTTCCTTTCAGGTTTGGTCCACAAAACTCAGATATCCAAGATGAGAGTTGATAATCCTTCAGAAGTTTTAGAAGTTGGTGACAAGGTCTATTGTAAAGTGATCTCTGTTGGTGTAAGTACATACTCCTTCAATGCCTCAGGGCTCTTTCTGATACAGAATATGCAGCTTTAATCGTTGAACCATTGCATTGAAGACTAGGAGGTTGGTTACAAAGGATGAGGGTCACCTAGGATTAAATTAACCCTCCTTGCTGGAAAACATTGAAATAGTTTGTGAATGTTCCTTTGAGGAGATCATTAGGATGCGTGCTGTAACAGTGTCAAAAAGTTTGACATATTTGTGTGTATGATGTTCGACTGCACCGCACCAAAATGTGCTTCCACTGAGTACAGTTAGTCCTTGTTTTATTGTCTAGAAATACTTCTAGTGTCTACGGTAAGGAAATAAATATATATGATCAAACTACTCTCTAGTTTATAAAATTGGGCAGAAAAATGTGATGTGAGGAAACTAGAAGATAGAGAAAATGGAAGTTATCTCTTGTCATCTATTTTTCCCTTCCTTTTGTTTTTGACTGTTTTTGTGTTATAATCACAACCCTTTATAAGATAGATACAGCCTAGATTAAACATTTTGATTTGAGTACTGTAATATGGAAATGTCAGGATTTAATTCAAATATTTTACAGTACCCAAGTATATTTGTTGTTTTAAGTAGGGTTAATCCTGGTCAGAAGTAGTGACAACAGTCTTTATTCTATTTTGTTTTCTTTGGATGGTCAAATGTGAAAAGTTGTGGAAGTTGATTATAATCTATAGAAAGGCCAACTGGTAACAAACGGTCAAATGGTTAGTGCTGGTAATGAAAATAATTTGATATAATTCAATAATCTGAAAACCTTTTCTTT
This sequence comes from Apostichopus parvimensis, assembly GCA_000934455.1. Lineage (NCBI taxonomy): Eukaryota > Metazoa > Echinodermata > Holothuroidea > Aspidochirotida > Stichopodidae > Apostichopus > Apostichopus parvimensis. The sequence goes on along the minus strand of KN887716.1, from coordinate 23,427 downwards.
CAGTTGTTTCATATTGGCAGCTAGCTATCTGGGATAATAAGACAACTGTTATTAAGGACTATCATGGACTTCTTTCATCTCTTTTTAGGAAGCTGGTGAAGACAAAATATCTCTCTCTATGAAAGTAGTAAATCAAGATAATGGCAAGGACCTGGACCAAAATTTGGTTGTAACAAAGTATGTATGTTATAACATGCCACAGATGTGAAAGTTTATGTCCAGTGTAAAATGTGTTGGAATGTCTGTATGCTTACATGGTGCCACGATATTGCCAATTTAGAATTCCAGAAATCATGCACTATAAATCCATTTTGCAAGCATAAACAATTATGAGCTCAGAGACACAACTACTCCACTTCCCTTCCCCACCCCCCCCCACCCTGAAATAATTTTACCAAAAAAAAATCTTTACTAAGTGTCTAAGAACATAAATATAATTTATATGTACATTACAACTTGAAAAATGCAAACTATAGCCCATCTCCCTGTAAGCATTTTATGCAATATTCCATGTTGGTAAATTGTCACTTTACCCATTTTTTTCCTCATTTTTTGGTCCATGTCAATCTAGCAGTTCAACATTTGCTGTTGCAAGCATATTTATCTGAAAAGCAGTTCACTTTCAGTTTTTCTCATATTTCTCTCTCTCTCATTAATTTGATTTTAAAGACAAGAGGAACAAAGAAGGAAAAAGGGTCTCCCTCCAGTACAGAATAAGATTGAGTTGGGTGCCATCCTTAACACTGTGTGTAGGAAGTGTGGCATGACAGGTTTGTGTTCTGTTAAAATATCGTTAACTATTCTATTAGCGAACAAGAAGCAGAAGGCCCACATTTTGCTGAAGTATTTACATATCTCGAAGCTGTTGAAGACCTATGAATAGCTATTTGCTAAAAATGTTACAATTGCCATAATTTCAACTATGCTTTAAATGTTCATTATGACACATCCTCAACATTTGTTTGGTCAGTTTTGTAATAATTACTTCCATGTTATTCAAGGAATTGGACAAGACCTTGTGATCTTAAGTGTTTAACAGTGACATAACATGAGCTAGGCAGGTTTCAATGTTTGATTCTCCATATGATCCCTTTTAATGTTTGTCTGATGAATTGTGTTTTTGAACCAGACTCAAGTTACTCGTCGACACTTAATGGACCGGCGAAGACAGGAGAAGACAGAGTTTTGGTAGACTGCTTTAAACTGTATAATTAGAATAATTAGCTTTATTCATCTCAACGAGTTTCATTCAATTTCGTTGGCAGTTTACCAAAACAAACACGTTATATGAACTGTAGATTGTCAGGCTTTGCTAACAAAACAGTATTATTTAACTTCAGACAGTAAACAATTCGACCAGACGAAGAATGTCGCAATTGTTTCTTTGCGTAACCGGAAAGTAATACGTAAACTGGCTAAATGTGAATAAATCAAATCAAATCAACTGTAGATTGTCATGCTTTCCTTACAAAACGGTTATTAACTTCAGACAGTAAACGATTCGACCAGACGAAGAATGTTGCAATTGTTTCTTTGCGTAACCGGAAAGTAATATGTAAACTGGCTAAATGTGAATAAGTCAAACCAAACTGAGGCGTGCAGTAATCCCGACTGCATACAACAGATGGGACAACATTTGTCTCCTTGAAATGAAAGGGCAACTTTGGTTATGAACAAAAACATGGATATAATGTATATAAGAATATACGTCTTGTTTGTAATCTGTGTTAAAGGGTGTGAAGACTCGGCAAAAAGAAACGTCTAATGCCGGTAATCTGACCTAGTTTCGAATGAGGGGTAACAGAAGTGTTAGACACCACCATCGATCCCAGAAAATACACACACACACAGCTTGCTACCGTCGGTAATTAGACACTAGTGTACAGTCAGTAAGCTGCGGTCAATACCCACAGCACAGTGTACAAACGATACAGCGATGGACATCTCAGGTCCAGCTAAAGATAACAAGGTATCACATTTCATTACTATCTGCATTTTGTAGCGACACAAACAAAACGTCACTTGCAAGCAACAGAAAGCTTACTTTTTCAGATGGCCGCACGCGGTTTGGGGCGAGTCTTCAATGCCTTTAAGTACCTAGATGGCACAATATTTATCTACAGTTATAGATGCTGAAGGCATTTTGGAATTAAACAAATCTGTTCAGGAATGAATCTTCCGTTAAGTTTTAAACTTGAACACATTTCACAGGAAATAACAACCATGTCTGGTTTTCTCCTTTCAGGTCACTTGACCATAGATTGCTTCAAGCTTCCTGGAGATAAGACCTATGACCTTGTACCAGAGCTAGATTTAGACTCCATGGTCCAGCCACTTGTTGAAAGTGGAGGGAAAGACAAAAAGAAGAAGAAGAAAAAGGTATGAATTATAAAACAATATTTTGGTGGATTTTGATGACATTTTGAAATGGATGGCCATGCAGTGCCTTTATCATACATTTAGGAGGACATTTGTAGAAGACATGGGTACCTCACTGCATCTACGTTGAAAGCTTTTGCCACAATTTATTTATAGTTCCATCGTAAATCATGAAATGAATTTAACATCCATCCAAAGTTGAAAATGGGCAAAGCTACAACAGGACTAATTAGCTCTAGACTTAAAAATGGCCAAGTGAAGTAACAGCTTATAATGTATTTTTGTATTTTAGATCCTCCTGCAAACAGGAACTTGCGAAGAAGCCTTATTGGCTTATCAAAGCCTCAAGCTGACCGAAGTCAGTCTCTTACATTCGTATTTAAAGTCCATGATTATGAATTGCCAATTGTCAACAACTCTGTAACTGGACGACATACATTAATCTTGGAGTGATAATAGTGATAATAGTTATGCTTGCTAGATCATTCATGATAATTTCATATTCATAATAATTTCATATTCATAATATAATATAATATAAGAAAAACCAACTGTTATATGGACAATTTAGAGATGGGGTTCTCATTAGGCCGCATACAGGCCAAATCCCTCCTGCGAAAGATTTCAATCCGACCTGTGAAAAAAAACAGACCACAAAATTGCTCTGATTAGGTGTGTGTTCCCTTAGGCTTAAGAACTCCATCCTACCACTGTACTCTGTATATTGCTCAATGTAGGAATCGTGAGAATTCGGTTCTCTATGGCCCTTTGCTCCGACCAATATTTCTGATTGTGCCTAGTAGGACATTTATTGAGAAGCCCTGCCCTAAAGACATATCTGGCCTTGTAGAAAATAAACCGATTAACCCTAGAGTTGAAACAAGATGTGTAGTTTGTGCCACATAATAATTATTGTATATATCTGTGGCAAGTGGGCGATAATATATATGAAACCCTGTGTAGTAACACTGGATGTAGGCTGCCATTAAAGGCATTGAAGACTTGCCCAAGACCGTGTGCAGCCATCTGAAAAAGTTAACTTTCTGTTGCTTGCAAGTGACGTTTTGTTCGTGTCGCTACAAAATGCAGACAGTAATGAAACGTGATACCTTGTTTTCTTTAGCTGGACCTGAGGATTCCTTCGGTGTATTGTTTGTATACTGTGCTGTGGGTATTGACAGCAGCTGTATGTACTGACTGTACACTATTGTCTAATTACAGACGGTAGCAAGCTGTGTGTGTATTTTCTGGAATCGATGGTGGTGTCTAACACTTCTGTTACACCTCATTGGAAACTAGGTCAGATTACCGACATTACACGTTTCTTTTTGTGGGAGTCTTCACACCCTTTAATGGCAGACATTGCATACTCAGTGCAGGTGATCTTCTAAGCATTTCAAGTAAAATTCCCTAAACCACCTACGCCAGCTTTTACTGAATGAGTACTGGCATATTAAATAGGAATTATGAAATGGGTGGGATAATTTGAGCTGATAATTGTGTCATTGGAAGGGAACAATGTGATGGTTTGTGTTTAATATCTGTCAAGCACTCTCCTTTCCAAGATTGATTTTAATTTGATTTTATTGATTTTTGATTGATTTGATTGATTGATTGATTTGATTGATTTTAATCTCTTTTTTTCAGGATAAGCATAAAAAGAAACAGAAGAAGAGGAGACCAACCTCAAAAGATGGAGAATCATCGAGTGAGGAGGAAAGAAGAGAAGGCAAAGGTAACTGGGAGAAAAAAAAGAAGAGGAAAAAGATGGATTCAAGCGAAGACACAAGCGAATCTTCATCAGGTGAGGAGGTTGCGAGACCAAATAAGAGAAATGAAACAGATAAGAAGAAAGACCGCAAGTCAGATTGGAGGCATGAGGATATTCAAATGAGGGAAAGAGGTCATAGTTCAGAGCATAAAAGAAAGTCATCAATGGCCTCGGAGGAGCAGAGCAGAGACAGGAGAGGCAAGAAGAGGGATCACTCTATCAGAGATGATGATGATAATAGATGGCGAGAGAAACATCATAAGAGCAGTTCAAAGCACCATGGCTCTAGTAAATATGATGAACAGACAGATGAACACAAGAGGAGGCATTCTAATGATCATAGATACAAGGATACCTATCACCATGGTGATAGGAGGTGACAGATGTAGAGTGATCGCCAGTGTCTTCTGCACAGTGATTGCTGGTGTCATCTGCACAGTGATTGCCAGTATGATATGCACAGTGATTGGAGGTAGCATCTTCATCATGACAGGTGTTATATGCATAGTGATAGCAGGTGTCGTCTGTATAATGATTGCAGGCATCATAGCTACGGTGATTGGAAGTAACATCTCCATAGTGATTGCAGGTGTAGTAAGCATTGTGATTGCAGGTATCGTCTATACAGTGATTACAGGCATCATATATAGTGATTGGAGGTAACATCTCCATAGTGATTTGCAGGTGTAATGTGCAGTGATTGAGGTGTCGTCTGTATAGTGACTGCAGGTGTAATATGCAGTGATTGCAGGTGTTGCCTGTACTGTGATAACAGGCATTATATCTACATTGATTGGAGGTAACATCTCCATAGTGATTGCAGGTGTAGTAAGCATTGTGATTGTAGGTATCGTCTGTATAGTGATTGCAGGCATCATATCTACATTGATTGGAGGTAACATCTCCACAGGCGCGTAGCCAGGAATTTGCCAAGGGAGGGGCGACAATGTAGGCAAACTATCAGAGCCGTAGATTCGGCATTGCAAACTATCTAAGCGTAGCACCACCATGATTGACGCGAAGCGTACAAGAAAATTTTGGCTGAAAATGCCTCCCAGATCGCTGGAAATGGCACTTCCCAGGCCTTGTAAGTTGCATCTTAGCATTTTTCTTTTGAAATTACTAGCGATATCATAAAAAACATTAATTTAAAAAAAAAAAATATGCTCAAGGGGGGGCGGCCGCCCCCTTCGCCCCCCCTTAACTACGCGCCTGCATCTCCATAGTGATTGCAGGTGTACTGTAGTAAGCATTGTGATTGTAGGTATCATCTGTATAGTGATTGCAGGCATCATATACATTGATTGGAGGTAACATCTTCATAGTGATTGCAGGTGTAATATGCAGAGATTGCAGGTATGGTCTGCACAATGATTACAGGCATCATATACGTAAAGTGATTCCAGGTAAGATCTCCATAGTGATTGCATTGATCATCTCCATAGTGATTACAGGTGTAATATGCATAGAGATGGCAGGTTTTGTCTGCATAGTGATTGCATTTATCATCTCCATAGTGATTACAGGTATCATCTCCATAGTGGATGCAGGTGTAATATGCATAGATTGCTGATGTCATCTGTACAGTGATTGCAAGTGTCACCTGCATATTGATTTCGGATGTCACCTGCATGAAGGTTGCAGATGTTATGGGTCATAATTGAGAGTTGAAGCATGGTCATGAGGTAAACAATCATTTCAAACATAATAGGTTCTGGGATCATTATCACCATGGTGATAAAAAAGTGATGCAGGCAGAAAAACAGTTATCACATCAAGTTGACAAACGCTAATAGTCACCATGGTGACAGACATTAGCATACAGTAGTCAGTTATTACCATCATTACAACACACTTCTCCTCCTCTTAACATCAACCTAACAGCTGTTCTAGGAAAAGTTGAGGCCATTGGGTACATAGCTTTACTCATTGAAGGTGTCAGTATTAAAGTGAAAGATATTATTTTAAAGGGTGTGAAGACTTGCGCACAAAGAAACGTCTCATGCCGGTAATCTGACCTAGTTTCGAATGAGGTGTAACAGAAGTGTTAGACACCACCATCGATCCCAGAAAATACACACACAGCTTGCTACCGTCGGTTATTAGACACTAGTGTCAATAATCACAACACAGTGTACATAGCAGGTCCAGCTAAAAGATAACAAGGTATCATGTTTCATTACTGTCTGCATTTTGTTGCGACAAGAAGAAAACGTCATTTGCAAGCAACGGAAAGTTAACTTTCTCAGAGCGCGGCACACGGTTTGGGGCGAGTCTTCAATGCCTTTATATCACTTGAGAGTCAAAATCAAACTGTCACATGCATTTAGTTTGCATGTCAGGTTTAGTGTTATTGACTATACACATATATGTATGTATGTATGTATGTATATTAGATCCTCCTGCAAGCAGGAACTCGCGAAGAAGCCACATTGGCTTATCAAAGCCGCAAGCTGACCGAAGTCAGTCTCTTACATTCATATTTAACGTCCATGATTATGAATTGTTAATTGTCAACAACTCTGTAACTGGACGACATACATTAATCTGGGAGTGACTCGAACCGGGGACCTTATGATTGAAAGGCACCGGCGTTAACCACTGAGCTAACACTCCACGACATATATAGCTGGCAACCAGCATGCTGTATACCCCCCAATCAATGTATATTCTGATTGTATGTAAATAAAGCAGGTTTTATTTTGCCTGAAGCTGAACTCATCAGTTTTGCCATAAAACAAGAAATTTGTCATTATTTTATTGTTTTTCTCTCTCAAGTCCTCTTCCAAGCAACTCTTGTTTCAACCTTGGGTTAAAATAACATACATTTAGATTTTCCTTGACATGTTCTACCATTTCTTAAAGGAGTGTCAAGGTGGATTTTTAAAGTTTTTAAACAAGGTTGGCATTTTTGTCAAGATTTTGTGTAGTTTTGGGTGAAATGATAATAAATAGTGGGGAAAAAAAACTTTTATTGATGTTGATTTGACCATCTAGCCACACCAATGGAGCACAGCATATTACTTTGTCAAATGTTAAGTCCCTTCAAACATTGTTATCGAACAAGGAATAACGCTACAAATCTGGTACTATTTTCTTGTGGGTATTCTTTAAAATTCATCTTTCTCTTTTTAACACACAGGAAAGGGGAAAACCCCCAGCTTATTTAGACCACTCAATGGTCACAAACAGTTGTCCCTTCTTCAGATAAAAATACAATAACCCCAGTTTAACCTTATCAATAATACTGAAGGGATTATAATTATTTGCAGCATATTTTGCATTGAACTGTCGCATTATACCGACAGATTCTGGAATTTATTCATCGCTGTCCATTGTGAGAAAGAGCCAGCAACAACCCTTGCTAGTTGGGGCTGATAACCAGTAGATATAAATCTGTTGACATGGTTTGTTCCATGAGCACATTCAGAGAGAGCTCCCTCTATAGGGAATGCAGGGGGTAAGGGGAATATCTAGTTCGGATGAGAAGAGGGGTGAGGTGGGGTTTCAACCGCAGTTCCTGCAGTAAATTAAAGGTAACACAGGCAATATGCAGGGATGAGCCTGGGGTAAAAATAAAATCACGGGACTTTGCAAAAATTGCGGAATAGGCTCCAGTTTGCGTATGCTACAGTGTGTTAGGATAATAGTTTTTGTCCCCGAGGTAGAAAAGAGATCACGGATATTCCGCGAATTCGCGGAAAAAGCTCATGCCTGAATATGGGATAGAGAACACAGAATTCCCATATGCATACTAATGTACCAAGAATTGAGGAAGACTTCAAAAGGTTGGGCAGAGACATAACTCTCCCTAGAGCCCGCCCAGTGGCTGAGGAATGCACAAGAAAGATGTATGACCATTTTCCAGAAAGGTATTATTTACAGAGGTAACTAATTGCAGTACACGCAGTGGTGTAGGTAGGTTCTTTTGAG
>KN887715.1:68702-99775 GCA_000934455.1 Apostichopus parvimensis | reverse complement strand
TTCTTCAGGGAGTCTTCCACATTGTTAAGCTTTTAAGCTTTATGGAAGACTTCCCTCCACTTTGTACTTTTGTGGCAAAACAAATAAATAAATAAAAAGAAGAAATTTAATTATTTTTATTGCATTCATTGTGATCTGACATAAATACACATGGTGTAGATAATATTCCTTGTTAACATATTAATATCACTAAATGTTTATGAACAACAAATGGTATGCACTTTGTATGCTATTCTTTTGGAATTAATCATGTCTACAAGATTTTCAGACATTGACCTCAAATGACTCCTCAGGATATGATACTTGCACTCAATTGTGGATCCATACCAAGTACAAATCCAAGCTTTTCTTCTTGATATATTGTGCTTTCAAGGATTTTAGACATTGACAGTCTGTTGACCTTTGACCTCAGCAGTAACCAAAAGGGTTCTTGTACTCAAAAGTTACATCCACATACCAAGTACAAAAGTAAATCCAACTGCTTCACGTTTTGAATTATTGAGTTTATAAATGTTTCCAGACTTTGATCTCTGTTGACCTTTGACCTCTGCAGTAGCCAAAATGTGCACCGCATACTAAGTATGAAGTTCACCCACCATAGCCTTCCCCCCCCCCCCCATTACCTTCATTTTAACATGGATTCCTTTTTGCCGCTTCCTGCAAGGAACAAGAAGGGAGGCATGCAAAATTACAACTACTTGCAACATAAGGTTTCAAATTCAGCGCCGAGGCCAGTTACTCGTTTCCTGGAGTGGCGCTATATATATCTACATTATTATTACATTATTATTACATTAATCTATGACACTGGAACAGTTTGCAATTTCCAAGTCATTGCAAACCAAACCTGCACTGAAAAAGACCTCCTTATGGTTAACTGATTGCAAGTATTCCAAAGCATTCCTTTTACAATTGGTTTCACACTTCATTAACTCTTTGAAAATTGCATAAATACATGTTGACCTTGCATAATTTATATGTTCCACATGAATTGTTTTCCATTAGCCATGAACTGTTGTATAGGGCACTCTGACTCATCAAAAACTGTATTTTTGTGAAATATGTAACTGTTCAAACAGTTGGCCTTAGTTGAGGTTGGCATTCTAACTTACCTGCTACCAGAAATGAGGGCAATATTTAAGATTTGTAAATGCCCTACACGGAGCCATCACAGGTGGCATACTCCTATTAGAGTCAATATCAATCCGCCCCAGTTTTCTCCTTCAGGAAAAGTGCCAAAAAGCAGCAGGAGAACATCTTTTTTGATATGTTATCAATTAGGATCTTTTTTGTGGTTTGCATGTTGAAGAGCATGAATGGAAGTACACGCGGTGCAAAATTGGGTCAATTGAGGCAATTTTAGACTACTTTAGGTCTTCCCGGAGCAGTACACAAAAATTGTTTACTACTGAGTAAAGAGGTTTGTTTACAATTGATGAAAACTTCAGGCTCTCATAGCAAACAATCTACATGGTCATGCTACGGAGATCTGACGGTGCCATGAATGGCCAACTTGTCAGCTATCCAGTGATGGGTAGCATTCAACTAGTGAGAACTTCTATCTAGAAGTAGAGACCACATTTCTGTTATGATTTAGTGTGTATTCACTGGGGCATTTAATTGGCATCTGCTACCATACATACATAATCTTGACTTGCTATTTGAAGTAGTCAATTTTCAGTCACATTAGGTACATGGGACTCTTGTAATCTACTATTTAGCAGAGGGCAAGGTCTAGTTTTGGTGTAATTAAGTTTTACTTGAGAACCAAACTGCAAGCAGCAATAATCAGCTGTTTCAAGGACCTGCAAATACACTGGAGTATCTATCTCTCTTAACAAACACAAGATAAAGTATTTGTCAATGTTTTCTGATGTACCATTGAATGTTCTTGAAGAGAACCAAGCAATAATTACAGCAAAATATATTGAACCACTCACAATTGGAATAAACAATTAATCCTTGCTATTGAAAGAGAACAGAAACATAACTAAACCAGCCATGTAGGATTTCATATCCAATGGGAAGATGAGACAATTCCCTAGTGGCCCCAAGGTCAGGAGGCCACAAGGTCAAGAGTCCCCAAAGTCATGGTACTGCAAGATCAAAGTGCTTCTGTGAATACTGTCTGGCAAAACTTGATAAGGGGGAGGGGGTGGGGGGGGGGAGAGAGGACAATTGGTCAATCATATGGTACCAGGCTTAGGGCCCCAAAAGATGTAATCAAGCACTGTAACCATTTACTACTGATTGAATCTCAGCTTGTGTTAAAAGCTTACCTTGAAAATATGAGAACATTAAAACAAAAAGAGAGCAAATGTTTCAAGATCCTTTAGTGGCACTATGGCATCACAGATTTATAAAATTATGAATGCCTGCAGACAAGACATTAAAACAGTTAGGAAATCTCCAAAACGGACAAATATGTTCCTCCTGCTTTGGGGAGTTAACTATCATCAAGTTTGGTTTCTGTCTCGTTGTAGTTTTGCATGCTCTACAAACACTATTTACAATTGCATCAGCACCGTGGAGACACTTCACTTTCTCTGAAAGGGCATCATCATAATTGTTGGAGTGAAATGATCTGAGTTATTAATGGTAATCGGTATCGGAGATTTTATTATGTTTAAGTACGACAAGTTAACTTAACAGTTTGATGAATGTGTTTATAGCTCTTCAATGCTGGATTAATTACAAAGATTAAGAGTACAGTGACCAGGTTCTGGTAATTCTTTTACTTTTGAAAATACAACAGCAAAAAATTGCAAGTCCCAGAAAATGTCTGAACTTAGGCTAAAGGCTTTCCCTAGTTACCGATTAAGTAATATTTATCCATTGAAAATAACTTTTTGACGGTGTACAGCAAAGCGGATTATCATATGTATATTTTTACCAAATAATCATGGAACTGATACCTACAATTTTGAATTTTTTTTCCTCAAGGTTTCAAGGTTTACATGTTTGTTTAATCGCTAAGAAATATGAGGCTTCAAAACTACAATTAATATAGTGAGATATACAGGCACGTAGCCAGGAATTTGCCAAAGGGGGGGCGAAAATGTAGAAAATTTTCAGAGCCGTAGATATGGCATTGCATACTATCTAAGCGTAGCGCCACCATGGTTGGCGCGAAGCGTACAAGAAAATTTTGGCTGACAATGCCTCCCAGATCGCTGGAAATGGCACTTCCCAGGCCTTGTAATTTGCATCTTAGCATTTTCTCTTTTGAAATTACTAGCGATATCATAAAAACATTAAAAAAAAAATTTTTTAAATTTAAAAAAAAACAAAAAAATATGCTCAAGGGGGGGGGGCGGCTGCCCCCTTCGCCGGCCCCCCCCTTGGCTACGCGCCTGGAGATATACAAACATGTTTTTCTGTTTTCTTTATCTTTCACTCTACTCTTCTGACCTTGGCTTGGGTTTTGTTGAACTTTTACTGTATGTGGATTATGTATTATTTTAAGTATGATATTCTGAATTCAAGTTTTGCAGAACAAACAATGTTTTGTTGCTGTAGTTTTATACATAATATATAATATTAAACTTGTTTACTTCATATTTGGTAAAAAAACATATAGACTTCAAAGTGAGGATCAACACCTGACTTGAAACAATGGACTGAATGTTTGTCTTTTACAAACTATTAAAAATATTATTGAATTAACTTGCCCTTGAAATAAAAATTTCTATTGGCAAAGGTTCCTAATTGCAGGATGGCATTCGAGTATTTGTGCAGGGATTGTAGACTCCTATGAAATGACTGAACCAATAAGTAAACAACATGCTAAATTTTCAAGAGTATGCTCATAAAATGCAGAAGTTCTGGCTTAACTATTATTTGCAAGCTCGAGCTTCACTATGAGGTCACAAGATATTTATGCCAAAGTTAGAAAGAAAAAAAATTATTAACATTTGAACAATTTTTGACAATACATAAATTGTATATTACATACCTGCAGTGGCAAAGGATCCAGGGGGACTTACAAATTATACTATTTGGTTTATAAATTTACTTCAAACTACACAGAAATCAATGTTAAAAGTGAAAGACATTAATGGTCTTCAGCAACATTTTTGCAGTTACAATGTATTACTTATTTCTCCAATAACCTGCATAACAATAATGTTTTTATTTAGCCATGGTTGGTATTAGCTCTTTTGCTTTTACATTGAAGGTAAAAGAACATTCCTTGAAAGCTGTGTTGTTGACAAGATTAAAGCAAACAAATATTAGAGATTTAATCTGCATGTTGCGATTATCAGAGTCTTGCATATTAGTTGCTCAGTCTTAAAGGAGCCTTCCATGACATTTATTAAACATATTCCTCCTTGATGAATACTATATGATCCTTCCTTAATAAGTATTGACTTGTAGTTTGGAAGAGACAGCATTGTTTAAACAAGTCATTATTTCAATTCTAGCCTTCTTTTGTTTCTGCTTGGAGGATCTGATTTAATATGACTAAAATCAGAACTGCATTAAATATATGGGGTTATAACATGAAAGAAGATTTCATGGTTTGGTCAGAGTGATAGCCTAACATAAAACTAAAGCTTAATTAAAGGACAACTAATCATCAAAAATTAATTTTGATATGTTAATAATCTTTGAAAGCTGCTAAATTTCAGTCCACGTTACATTTCTGAGAAATTACGGATCAGACAACAAAGTTTCGTGCAACGATCTAATCATCCATGACTGGACTGGCCAACATAGCTGCTTCTAGCACACGGTCCATTTTTGTTAGCTCTTTACAAACAACACCAATTATAGGAGAATACAAGAGTTTTGTTGTCTCAAGTATCATAACAAGTTTACATTGCCAATTCATCCTTAAGAGTAGTGTAATTATCTCTAAAACAGTTGATTTACATAAACGATTCAACCATGGTGCTTATGTCAACGTGAAAATTTGTGTTAAATAAGCATTCTGTGCAAATATGTGGCCAGATGAACGCCCAAATGATCTAATTCTTTAAGAATATATATATATATATTAAAGGCATTTATATAGCACCATAACTAAAACGATATTCTATGGCGCTTAACAAGGAAGAAATAAAACATACAAATATGACATAATAACCTAGTTCTTATATTTAGTCAAATTAGAAAGCTTTGTATTATCTATATTAAACAACAGCAATGACCTATCTCCACTTTCCCTTTCAACTAACTGGTCAAAAAATTGATAAAATTGTTAACACACATTGATCCATTTCCTCTTCCTAAGTTGAGTAAATTTGAATCTTTGTGGAGACAGGTAGGTAAAGAGAAGAGTACAGAAAATATTCAGAAACTACACTTCAATCTTTTGACAACTTAATTTATATCCTTTTTTCATATATTTGAGACAGCTAAGAGTCTTTAAAATGTTATCCATATATCCAAAGGGATTTTACCAACATTTTAATCTTAACATATTGGTTTAAGGTTTGAAATGTTGTAAATCCTTGTCACTAGGCACTTTTGCAAGATTTTTTTTCTCTCCAAAAGATGAATTAACGATTTGCAGAAGAAGTCCTTCTGGTGTGCTTATACTTTTCCACAAGCTCATGCCTAGAACAGATAACTCTCTTCTGCATATATAATGTTAATAATTCATGACATGACCTTACTCTACATCTTGGAAATGCTTCTGATAATTATGCGGTAATATGTTCCCAAATTCATGTCATCATCATTAAATATGGTTTCCAAGTCAACACAACCTGAATAAAGTTTAATACATGCAATTATTCGCTTGTTTAGGAATCATTTCATGAGAATCATACATTATGTTTGGCAACTAACTGCCCTGTTCTTTTACTCATTTTTAAAACTACTTGCAATTACAAAGTAATTAATTCAAACTTTTTGCAAAACATGAGTTTGCAACAGGCATCTTGTAAATCGAATCTAACCAGCGAAATATTTCAATCCGGTCAGTAAAAAACAAAATCAATCAACAATCTTGCTCTGAAGGCCCTTAAGGACTTAAGACTTGTTCACCCTTCTGCCCCTTAATTCAGTCGTTGCACATTGCTCAATCAATGTGTAGAACTACGTGGCTCTCTCTGGCCGTCATACTCCAACCAATGTTTCTCTCTGGTCCTTGTAAAACAAACTAATTGAGAATACCCAACTTAACACCATCTATCTGATTTGGTTGGCAATTTCTGAAATCAATGGGGTGTAGTTCAGAATAATATTGCAGTTGGTCAAACGGTCAAAACAGACAATCTCCGATAAGTGAACAGTAAATGAACATTAACACTTCACTAATCACAGTACTAGTAGTGACTATTTCTACTCAATTCTAAAATATTTAAAGATCCAGAACTTTTTTCATATGTCACTATTAATCATATACCAACTGAAAATTGTCTCTCATTTATTTGTATTTTGTTGTAATGTTTTATTTGAAACAAATAATATTTATAATTCAACCTGATGAACTCCACTGTGATGAGATGTAAGGAATAACAAAATAGAGGGCAGTATTTCAGAAAGGGTAGAAGGGAGGCTACACAAAGTTGAAGCGGTCATGTCAGGACTCAAAAGTTACAGTGGCAGCAAGATAGACATAGTGGCTATGCATAATATAATATCATGTCATGACAAAGATTGTCCAATAGGTGCTATTAATCACTGAGTTTGAAATGACATGGAAAGCATGCAAATGTAGAAAAAAAAGCCACACACATACACGTAGAGAAAGCCAACTGGCTTAGTGATACTTTCTACCTCTGAAATAGAGGAACGTTATGTAAAACTGAAGACATTTTCAAATTTTGATGATTGCTGACTTGATAATGATCAGCTAGGTTCTTGCATTTATGTGGACCTGCACATACTCATTTCATCCTAGCTTTCCTATTACAGTTGACCTCTTTTGACCTACAAAAAACTCTCACCTCTTTTTTTATTTTTTTTTATTTTACTCAACAAGGAGGTCCAACATATTAAGGATGAAGTTGATCCAAACTTGAGTTATTTTGCCTAAAAGTTTATAACCATTAAACTCTGGTGACCAGATATAACCATCGACCTAGATCTATATAGAAAGAAAAAAACAATAGGGTTCTTGTATTGCTAAGAGGAATACACATACCATCAAGTTGCTTCCACAGTTGTTATCAGCCAAGGGAGTCACATACATATTATTACATACACATGTCCAACACATAGGCCATCACCATGGCCTGTTCTTACAGGACCTATAAAAAATGGTGGCCATATATATCTTTCATGCTTTTGTTTAATCCGTAGTCCACGTTCCACAATATTCCATTTTAAGCAAAATCAGTATCACTGGAACACAGGAGATGGGAGAGTGCATATACAATGGGGAGACAGGTATGTAACAAAAGTGATAAAGAAACTGTATTGTAAAACTTGCTTTTTTAATTCCAAACTTACTTTCAACTGTCGCATCTATTTTATACAGGGAGGTGGCTTTATTGATATAGACCTTTGCTCTTACGCATAAATTCAAGACTGATCTTCCATATAGTAAAACATGAACTTAATATCCAAGCACTATTTTGATTTGACAGCAGGGATACATAATTCCTTGGTAGTATATGATCGCTGTGGAGCATATGGGCAAAACTTCATTATGGTATCACCTTTATGGTTGTTTTTGAATGAGCCAGGGATTCAATCAAATATTCATGCCATAATATATCTTTTGTTTACGTTACTCGGACATGTACGGATAAGAACGGTATAGTATGTTTACGAACAAGTGTCCATCTTTGTCATAAAGTAGGTCTGTGTTGAACATGGATAAAACATAGTAATCTATAGGAGAGTATGTAATTAGAAGCAAGAACACAGTAGGCTAATTGTGTATCATGTCATCAAATTAACTTTTTAATTTAAAGTCCTTTTTATAAGAGGGGGGGGGGGGATTCTGATATAGATAAAAGCAAGCAGAGTGAAACAAAGTGCACAGGAAAGGAAACCAACTTGACAACACTCCTAGTGAATTCTTAAAGGTATGCTGTTTGGCCCCAAATATGCTAGATATTCAAATATGGTCAGCTTTAGTCAAAATTCTTGAACTGTTTTTATTACAACCTTCGAGAAAATTATCCTCACTGGGACATTCAGTCATCTTGTGTGTTCCATAAAAATGTCTGAAAACAATTTAAAGAGTAAAGACCCTCAGGAAAGCACTTTTTAAAAACTTCTTGCAATTATAGCATGCTTTAATTTCGGTGCTATACTGACTACCTTTAATGAAGCTATCTGCAATGATTCTGGCAGCTTTTTCTGGGTATTTAAAAGGTCATAATTTAATGCATTTTGTTTACAGTATTCGCTAACTATTGACTAGTTACATATCAAGCAATTAATATGTACCATGTAAGTATACTAACTTTGCCCAAACCATGAACAGTTTCACATCCCTAACTTAGAATTGTGACTATCACTAAAATTAAAAGAGACTTTGCAACTCAAGTCAAGTGTTTCACCACTTTCTTGTGATATGCAGTTTATAACATTTTCAATGACCTCTGACCCAGCAGCAAACACTGTAGACTTTGGTGAATGTTATCAGAAGTGTTTTCACCAGCCCATTTTAACCGGGCGGTGTACCCAGTGTGAATTTGACTTTGCTTCGAAAATTTCACGCCCGGTTTGAAAGGTTCAGCGCCTGGTTTAATATTGTAAAGAATAATCAATGCTAACAAGTACAACTAAAACATGTGGACCTTTCAGACATCAATATCAAAATAGACTAAAATATTCACACATTTTTCACCTACTCCCAATTGCAACCGTAAGTGTCTACAATTAGAACTCTTTTCCGACTTTCGTGGTCAGTTTGTCATACCCTGCATACAGCAGTAATTACTTTTAGTGCACGAACAAACGCTGAGATCAGTGCCAAGGCACATATATACAACTTTCTTTTAGAGAACAGTTTCCCGCCAACAGTTTCCCGCCAACCCACCCTAAATGGCATAATCATTGTTAGACCAGGAAAGCCTCGCCCATCACTAATATAGAAAACAATCTTATTGGCTGACACATTGACCAACTTCCAATTATTTCATGTCTTTTTCATATCTCGTTCAACATTCAAACCTAGAGGCTGGGGGGTTAACATAAATTATTCAATGACGCAATAAAATGCATTACACTGCGTGTACGTGACCGTAAAGTTTTAGTTATGGACTTATCGTTTTCCCCCTACATTTAACCTCTTTTCTAGGTTACTTTCATTAGTGAAATCAGTGAACAATCAATCGGACCATTTTTACATTTTGTAAGCTATAGCCTATCATTAGTTCACATATGGGTAAATTACGAATAATCCTGCTTCCACCCGTTTGCAATTGGACCACATGTTCATCAGACTTTGATGTAACACAGTGGAAAGTAGAACAACACTTCTCAAGGGTGGGCTTAGGCACGTATTACTGCTGGTAAATTTTGTCAAATTTTGTCAAATTTTGCCTTCATTGTCTGTTCCTTACACTGTAGCCTTATACTAACAGTCATGTATAGGTTATTGCACAATATCTCAACATTTATGAGTTTTAATGACATAGTGCTAAACAAAGCGTGAAATTCAAGTGGTTTGGCTGATTTCAAAAGTGCAAAATCCCTGAGCTTCCAGGCATTAGCCCCCTGGACCCCACACGAGGCCCGACGTTGGGCCACTTGGCCCCACACAAGGTAGGTGGCCAAGGAGCGATCTTGCCGATGCCTGTGGCATCTCGAGTTTGATCGTTTTCAGGATCTCGATTCGCCCAGTTTGAAAAAAGTGCTGGCTAGAAACCTGACAAGACATACCTAAAATTGTACGAAAAATATAATATTTGTAGCTAATTTGATGTCAGGAATTTTTTAGATGATGAGGCAGGGTCCTATGCCCAACCCCCCCCCCTCCCACCCTCAGCCTTTTCCCTAGATTCACCTCTGTGCACCAAACTGGTATGCCAGCTGTGTTGAAGTTAGAGCTTAATTAACATTCTAATTGGTTCTAGTGTAAATCTGCTCCATCCCATATGAAGTTGTCCTTCATGATGATAGCACTCTCTAAGCTTTGTTTGATAATTTGTTGAATATGCAGGTACTATTACAGCCAGAGAGCTAGCTATCTGAGTGAAACCAGGTTTTGGATCAAAATACCAGCAAGCTTATAGTGTAGAGTTACACTCCAATCTTAAATGAAACACTGTGACCCAATTTCTTCATTTAGTTGATGTAAACATTAAAACTGGAACATCAAGAAAGTACGGTGAAAATTAAAACCATCAATTTAACTGACAGTAAGATAATATTTCGGGATTAAATTTTAATACAGCATGGTATGACCTATCAATGTCACTGCAGCTTACATTATAAATGTTACAAAACAAAAGGGAGAAACAAACAAGATTGATGAGTGTAGGATATTAAAATTTGGATCATTATAATCAAGACAAATCCTACATCTCAGTCTAACTAAAAGATCTTTGTGACCGTATTAAACAACCATTTGAATATATATGAAACTTGTAGAATTATTGACTTCAAACTCAAGAAGACACTATACAAAAGTATTTCTGAAACAAAATATATTGACATGTTTTATTGATTCAACTAATCGAAAAAAAAACCTTTGCAGGTTCTGTCCTAGTTTCCTGATTCACAATATGTTTAAATACCGTATTGGTTTAGTATGGTATAAGCACTGAGTGGCTATATCAGTGCCTAAATTAAAGCAAAAGTTTTCTTCAATTTATTAATTAATTAATAATGAATGAACTGTCCAAATACTAGTTAGAAAAAAAACTATATAATACAATACAACACAAAAAAAATAAAAAATTCAATGTTTCTTATTCTAAATGCGCTAATAGAGAAAAGCTGTCACAAATCGATAGAAAGAAATTTATTTTCTGTTGCCCTTATGGCGAGAACCATTTACCATATAAATCAATGCGACCGCCCAAGTCAGCATGTTCTTTTTCACAAGTGTAAACAAAGTAGTCTACACATGCAGCCCGATCATGATTTTAACGCAGTCCTATACTTGTATCGTCCACTTTTTACAATTACACAGAGAAACGTCTGAAAACACCTGTTTATTCATTGCAATGGAAGGAAATGACACAATTTCGCAAGCAACATTGGTAAGACCGAGAGAAAGATACCTTTCAAGAGAAGGGACCTAAGACAGGCTAGCCACGAAAGTGAAAGTAGGCCTAGTACTGAGACTTTAACAAAATGTTGAAGAATTTGCATAGGTAGAGGACTAACATTAGACAGGCTTTTTTATTATAGTAGTATCTACCTCAGAGGCAAACTGACAAGAAAGAAAAACAGAGAGGACTAGTTGTATGAGGAATAAAACAACTAGTAATGAAGTAGTACTAACATGAAAAAATAGTTATTACCCACAAAAGTATTAAATTGCCAGGTGATTGATGTTATATGCACATAGTTATAGATGTACAGTTAACAGACAGAGAATTTGACGGCAAAGTTAACATCTTCTTTGTTGCAATTTATGTTCAATCTTTGAGTTTTAATAGAACTTCAAATTACAGAAAAGTGTCCAATGTTTTCTCAGTCATGATCTATAGCAGAACAATGATGTGTGTTAATATAAACTATCACATACAAACAACCCTCCATGAGATATAGTCACAAAATACTGGGGAACACTCAACTCCCCTTTCCCTGTCCCCCCCCCACCCCCAATTCATAACAAAAAGAGAAGAAGAAAGTAGAGAAGTACTGAAACAATTAATCATTGGTAACAGGCAAAGGTGATTAACGATCAGGGAGCTTGTCAGATCAACTTCACCAAGCCATAACTTGCTAATTCTTTTTTTTTTCCCATTAAGTATCATTTTCCCATTCCACATGCATCCCTCGATGTTTCAATAATTTATGCAGCGACCAGATTAGAAAATAGATTTAGCCAGATTGTTCATTACTTAACCCAGTTATACGTAAGTAAAAACAAGCAAAAGGGGGTGGATTGGGGGGGGGGGAGGGTGAGGGTTGAATCAAGACCATCCCAAATTTGAAGCTCTTGGTTTTGCAGTTCATTAATGGTTAACACGTACCATGGAGTACTGTTTCACTTTGTACCCAGTTTTGATGTTTATTTATGATTACAGTCTAAAATCCAAACAGATATTTCAAACATTTGGGCGTGTTGATATCAGTTAAAGGCAAACTATTAAAAGCAGCTTTTGCATGGATCTGCTATTTAGTTCTCAGTTTTGATCTTATTCTTCATTCATACCAAACTCTAAGGAGTCAAGTTTCATTTCTAGTAATAAAGTTAAAGTTGAAACATTAAAGAAATTCCAGTTTGCTTTTATACTTTTTACATCTTCACTATGTAATGTTATAAACGTAGTCAGGTAGGTCACAAAGTTTGTGAAATCAAATTTAGATTATCATATATTCACTGATCAAGTCCTCATCTGTGAAAAAAATGTAAAACAAATAAAATAGCAGACTTGGCAAGGCAGTATCTCAGTTTTGATCTTATCTGAATAATGCTTGAAAGATTTTGTAAACATTATTGACCAAATTGGAATGATTTTAAATATGAATTTTAAATGTCTCTGAAGGATAATTTCAGGCTTGTGGAATCTTGCTGCAAACTCCTTACCTTCGTCGATCGAAAAACGGCAGGCTTCTTGTAAGGAAACGTCAGTAAAGGAGGAGACAAAAACTGAGTGAAAAAACATGCGTTCCATCTCAGAATGGTGAACCCGGAAGGAAGAGAAAGTGTGCGGTGACCCTTAGCGAAGGTCACAGAGGGCGCAGTGCAAAAATTATACCAGTGGTGTTTTGGTAGATTAGGAAAGTGCGTTAGTGGAGTAGGAGACAGGTAAGAGAGGGGTGAAGTAAATTTCAGGAACTTAATTTTGTTTCTACATATTGCATTAAACAGTGCTGGTTGTATTGCTATACCTCTATTACAGTTTTGAGAAATGACCCTTTGAATATGTATCTGAGCCTCTTCAATGAAAGTGACTGCACTACTTTTTCATATCTCTTAACACACAGACCAGACGGGGTCAGTTCCTTAGATGCAAATCTCAAATAGAATCTTATACCCTCAACTATTAATAAACACTTTTACGATGCATTTCAAAGTTTGTCCAGTGACAAAAATGGTGTTGAATGTCATCCAAGGGTGTTTTGTTATTCATATGAATTATTGAAAAGTAACATGTTTTGATTGAGATTTCATGATTTGATATAAAACGATGGATTTATTGTTGTTAGGCTTGCACCGAGGAGCGGCACAAGGACAGACACCATCATCAACGTTTAGCTTTAAAGGAGCACTGATCCAGAGATTGATGAATTCTAAAAGTTGAATATCTTGAAGCTCTAGAAATATATTATCAAGACTCAAATTGTTCTGTTTTCTCTTGGAATATGGCATATCAAGATGAAAATGCTGCCTAATTAAAGTCACCCTGTAATTAATCTGAAAACTTCAATGATACATTGGAATCACCTTATTGCACACTGAAAATAATGTGTTTCATTATTTAAGCATATGCACAAAATGTAATCATCAATATGTATTTGACCTGACCTTAGTAAATTATTTTGTCATATTATTTCAATCACGATTTAGTGGGTGTTTTACACTTGTTATTAATACATTAATACACCTTTGTCCAGCCTTCATCCATGGGCCATAGATACTCCTTAAAACTCACAATTTATGATATATATTCCATAGCAATGTCATGGTATTACATAACTGATCAACAAAACCAGTGGGAAGTAATAAAAATAGAAGACCTTTAATAAATAATTTAGAAACAGAAACAACCTCTTTATGTTCTAAATATATTTATTGATTAATATATTCCTGTAGCTTAAAATACTACATTTCATTACAAACAAAAAAACCGAAAATTTCACAGCAGGCAAAGCGGTCTCATATATGTTTAGCGGTCTCATATATGTTTAACAGAAAAATCAATAAAGGTTGACACACTTGCAAATAAAACAAATTAGTCCATCCAAGCTGTTTCCATGTTTCACCAGCTGCATCATTCAGATAGAGTAGATATATGGTCATTTATCATGACTTAAGGTGCCAAATGGCCATTTCACGCATTACTATCACCAAAACACAAACCCTCGAAACAATTTATTGACCATTCACAGGCAATCCAATGAACGGACGATGAAAGGAGTTCATTCTATTATCTGTGCCTCTTTCATCTGAGGTTATAAATGTGATGACATATTTATATTTCGCAATTTTAGTGAGAAAAAAAAATTCAATAAGTTTCTTGCATTAAAAAAAAAAACCTGTTGTTATTTACAAAACGATGAAATATTATTAATAGTATGTATGCATTGAGTAGATACACAGTAGGATATAAGTATCAATTAAAATTCACAGCCTTGGTTAAGGTTCCAGTGCTTAAAATTCTTTCTTGAAATAGTTTGCAGGAAAGTTTTAAGCACACCAATGTATTCCTAGATAATGGAGGGGATAATATTAAAGGGTGTGAAGACTCGCGCAAAAAGAAACGTCTAATGCCGGTAATTTGACCTAGTTTCGAATGAGGTGTAACAGAAGTGTTAAACACCACCATCGATCCCAAAAAAAAAAACACACACAGCTTGCTACCGTCGGTAATATAGACACTAGTGTACAGTCAATACCCACAGCACAGTATACAAACGATACAGCGATGGACATCTCAGGTCTAGCTAGGTAAAGATAACAATTAAGGTATCACGTTTCATTACTGTCTGCATTTTGTAGCGACACGAACAAAACGTCACTTGCAAGCAACAGAAAGTTAACTTTTTCAGATGGCCACACGCGATTTGGGGCGAGTCTTCAATGCCTTTAAGTTAGGTAGATAAATGTTTCAGCGAGTGAAATTGCTTGGAGAGTGGCAATTGATAATTGTTAGGATACTATAAAGCAGGGATTCTAATTAATGTTCTATGAGGGCCAGATGGAAACGTTGGTTGGCAGGGGTGAAACCATCATTCCTTTTTAACTGGGGGAGGGGGTTAATATGCTATGCCTTCTAGGGAAGGGATCTAAGGGCAGGGATCCCTCTTACCATTGAGAAATTTTTGTAAATAGAAGGTACAAACAGTTGCGTAGCAAAGGGGGGGGCGAAGGGGGCAGCCGCTCCCCCCCTTGAGCATATTTTTAAATTTTTTTTTTAATGTTTTTATGATATCGCTAGTAATTTCAAAAGAGAAAATGCTAAGATGCAACTTACAAGGCCTGGGAAGTGCCATTTCCAGCGATCTGGGAGGCATTTTCAGCCAAAATTTTCCTGACGCTTCGCGCCAACTCATGGTGGTGCTACGCTTAGATAGTTTGCAATGCCGTACCTACGGCTCTGATAATTTGCCTACATTTTTGCCCCTCCCTTGGCAGATTCCTGGCTACGCGCCTGGGTGCAAAATGGTGATTTTGTAACTTTTGAAACAATGTTGAAGATTTTTCAACTGTTTAGGTTGAATGGTAAGGACATCTTATATATAATATACTGTTCACTCGGATTTTTATTGAAATATTCTTTCTGCCATTGGGGGGAGGGGAAGTTGAGGCACCCTTGATTTACTTTTTTTGGGGGGGGGAAGGGGGAGACTGCAGCCCTCCACAAGCATACACAGTTGCATCCCTGTTGGTTGGAACAGTATGAGATGTTACTGAATCTGCTTTCAATAATCACTTAAGAACTATAGATTCATCTTTAATGCCATTGTGAACATGTCATAATATAGAGGTGCCAATAACTATAAGTGAGGAATTATCCAGTATAGTAAGTGTTGCTATTAAACTGCATTTGGTCCTTTGATCAATAGGCTATTGATCATACTAGTGATGACAACTCATGGGGGCCCATGTCCTCCTCCCCCTCCCATATTGGTTACTACCCTGCACTGCAAACACCACCCTATCATGTAGATGTAACATATATATATACACAAGTGTACTTTAAATGTAATACATGTATACATACTTTAACTACTACAGTGTAATTTGATCATGCATTTCATACACGAATGAATAACGGCTTATTTATTACAAGGCAAGAAAGCATGCCCTTGACATAGTACTTAATTTAATCACATGATGGTATGATTCACATGCATGCTTCACTACTTAATTATCAATATCATTTTAGAGTAAAATTCCCACAAAAAGTGAAGTGACTTTTTAGGATAAATGTATGACCTTGCTACTTTTTTATTTTGGCTGAAAGTAAACATTTTTGATAGAATGAAGAAGAACACCTACAGATCTGAAAAACAAACAAAAACCCCCCCAAAAACCTTGAGGTTAAAAGTGAGTATAAAGTAGAAAACACATGTCGATTCTTAATTTGTGGAAACATCAGCTGGGTCAATAGCTGCCGTACAAGGTAGAATGAACACTAAAATTAAAATCTGAGGTACTGGTTAGGCGGCTAGTTACCTCGATATCTAGACATATTACATCTGAACATGCAGCTTACATTGGTTATAATATCACACGATGAAGGTGGTATGATCTATGACAGCTATGGATCTATATGCACTACCACACATGTATTTACATTATAAGTTGTACAGTCAGCTAGTTGAACACTTGCTGCAATATCCCAAGGGATTGGGATGGGGAGGGGAAGGTGGAGGGGGAGGGGAATGGGAGGGGAAGGTGGAGGGGAAGGTGGAAGGGTTGGGGGAGGGGGAGGGAAGGGAGATGGGATAGGAGGACTGTAAAAAATACATCATTTCAGATTGAAACGTGTTTGTTTTCTTTACAATTTGTCAAGTAATTATCCACAGCACCAACAAATATTTCTACAAAAAAAAAAGATACATTTTGATGACACTTTGAAGTACATACAGAGAAATATGATAGCTACTGTGAGTAAACATTCTATAGGTATCAGGGTTTAAAGGATAAATCAAAAAGATGACCTTACTGACAGACTGACTGACAGTTAAGCATTGAAGAGCCTCTACAGTGATCCAACTTCCTAGAGTAGTTGAAAGTTTAGCCAGTCAAAAAGGTTACATTCAATCAAATATATCTCGAATAAAGGGCAAGATATTGAAATAGGGTTTTCAGCTAGCAGCATGGAATATTTTTCACAATGTTTCTCACCAGAAAATACTTATTTAGTAGTTTCTGTTTTTCACATGTCGTTAAATATAAACAATGAAAATATATTACATGGCCATCTTTAATGTGCTGGGTTTACATTCCCAGATGAGAAATTATAGGTGTCAAGTTCACCAGATATGGTCCATTTAACACCTCCAAAATATCAGTTATTTCCTGTCACAGTTTCACATCACATAAATTGATACTTCCTACATTGTTACATCATAAATGTCTGTTTTGAATCACAAATATTACAAAAAGGAAGAAAGTAAACTATGAAAGCTTCCTTACATAGATAAAGTTTCAAAAGGGAAATGATTCCGGCATTTTGGATGTGATACACATTAGTCAAATACTGTACACTATAGCTTTGGTCTATTAACCTAGATTAAAGACTATAAACTAACAATGAAGTTAGGACATGAAAGTGTCAGGGTAACTATGAAGAAAACAACAAAAAAACATCACAGAATCTTACTGCGATTTTTCTACATTTCTGATGGAATTCTGATGACATCAGAGTTTCCGTTTTTTTTTTTACTTTAGACTGAAAACTAGGCTGATACTTTAACACCCAGTTTGAGAAATCCTTACCGCCTGCAACAGCAGTATTGGTGACCAGTATTGCACTAAAATATGCTAAAACATGGCCACTAACATGCAATGATCAACAGGCATTTTGCTATATAGGCCTACCATCACTCTGTGTTTGGTCACAAAGGGACACAAGGGGCACAAGTTCAAAGCAACCTTGAAATTGCTAAAAGTTTGAAAAATGCAATTCCTGATGGTTCTGAATCTCCAAATTATTTCCAGACATTGAGAAGTGTTAAATTTAGACAAGTCAATGTCTAAGTGAGGAAAAATTCTTTAAACCCTCAGCAGTCCGGTCACTTTGAGCGACGTAGAGCCTTAACGGTATTTTCCACAGCGGTTAATGTTTGATGATGTAGGTGTTATCTCTCAACAATGTGTGTTAGTTATCACAACAAGTCCATACTTCCTTATGAGACTTTGGAGTGGTTCTTATGATTAAAAAGAGCCAGGCAAAACAACAAACCAATTGACTATCCAACCTTCAGCAATATCAATGGAGCAAACAAGTATGGATATGCACAAAGAATATTGGAAAGTTGGAGCATGGGACACATTTTTCTATTTATAGAACATTCATTATTATAAGGTTTTAACGTAAAAGGCCACACCATCACGATACAAAAAGAATTGCAGTTGAAGGTCCTCGACAACGTCGTAGCACTATTTGATAAAATCGACGACCAAGTCTGAATCGCTATTTCTTACTTGTTACTTCCGTCCTGCACGCTTACAAAGAATATTAACTTTATTTATATCTTTGTCAACTAAAATGGTCACTGGATTAATATTCAACCGATGTAACCTTAATGGCCATTAGAAACAAACACTATGGCACAGCTGTACACTGGTCATCAATCACCTGTACGGTTTGTACATAGAAACCATTGAGTTATACCAGTGTGAATGTACTCATTAAAGTGATCTACTGACTGTGGTGGCTGACTAATGCAGCTCTTCATTCAGTGGCGTAGGAAAGTACTTTTGAGTGGGGGGGCTGAAGACTGATGGCTGGCCTGGGGGAGGGGTCTTTTTTTGGAATTTTTTGCATTTCCAGGTGGCCTCAGATGCAATTTGGTGCAATAAAGCACACTTCAACCCACTCCATTTTGTAAATAATTTTGCAATTTCACCTGGCCTTAGATGTAATTTGGTGCTCCAAATGTGATTTTTTTCTCATTTGGAAATGAAAAAGGGGTTTTCTGACTTGCGGAGCGGGGGGGCGGAATGATACTTCCGCCCACCATATTTTTCACTGGGGGGCCTGGCGCCCCCCCCAGCCCCACCGGTTCCTACGCCCTTGTATTCATTTCTAATAATAAGTTCACTGTAAGATTATATAAAGATATTGAGTAATTTATCTGGCAAACTTACAAGTTTTGTGATAATGACGATGGTCATACAGATATGATTAGCCTAAGTATGAGGTATAAATTAAGCTCTCTAAGCTCACATTTAACAATATTGTTATATAGATGAAGATGAGATTGGGAAAATTCTAAGTGCTGGCTAAAATTACTGTTGCACTGTTTGTTTCACATGTATAGTTATGGAACAGAAGATGTATATGCATGTTAAAGCAATAACTCTACAAATAAACAAGGTACTTTAATACTAATGTACACATATGATGTATGCATGGGGATAGGAGGGGAATATTTTAGTACTAATAACATGAAGTTTAATAGAACATAGAAATGTAAATATTCTGCATAGCAATATAATGTTCATCATGGTTGATATCTGTTTTCTGTATGCTGATGAAAAGATTTGATTTCCAAAGAGAAAACTTGCTGAGAAACGAACTCATAATAATCCACTTTAACAACCTTTTGCTCCTAAGTCCAAAAATGTTTTCCTGTCTCTTTTTCTTGTTTTCTCGTTTTCAAATTTTGACATGGTCTGTCCTAGAAAAGAATGATTCTGTTAAAATCAATGTGAATATATAAAGCCATTAAAAAAAATTGTACCAGCAGTATCAAGTTGCACTACAATTTCATTCCACAAATTTAAACTGTTTAACAAATGTTGAAAAGCTTGCTTCAGATATATGTATACTGTAAATACACGCTACTTTAGAGCAACTTTTTGAATATTTGTCTGTACATTTGACACCTGTTCATTATCATTCAAAAGAAAGATTTGCAATAACCACACTCTCATAATTCTTTTGTCAAAATTGCATCCTCAGCATATAATTGCTCCGAAACTTTTAGTAAAATATAAATTATAAATTTAAAAAATGCCAAATTCAAGTGTAACATGTCACGTTTATTAACTCTTTAATTCATAATTTAATATGAAGCTTGACCAAGTTAAGCTTATGACCTGCATTGTAATTAATGCTTCATGACAGTTCTGAATAGCATTTACCAAACTCGGCTGCTTTAAAGAGAAATGGAATGAGATCAAAGAATGAACTTTGTTGGCAAACATTGTATTCAAGTATAAACTAAACACAATCTGATGATTGGGGCAGAAGTAGGTAGTGAAAATCAACTTCAATCTGTATAGCTATAGATAAAGACTAAACCTAGATAAAAATGAACACTACACAATATTAGGGTATATATATATATGTGTATATATCGATGAGGCATTGTTAGTGGGTCAATGGATAACTTTATCGAACATTTGTGAAGCAACTGCTGAGAGATTACAATGACTACTCAGAATTAACTTGGACTTTTGACCCATTTTGTAAATATGATCAAGCGAAGGATATGTGATAGTATCCAATTAGATGGACCTTAGTTTAAAACCTGACTGAAATAGTACGAACCAAGATGGCCCGACAAATTTCATGAAAATGATGTGTCTAATGAATTATGTACTAAACCAGAAGATGACAGGGTTATAATTCATTTCATCCTTTCATTTAAAGAAGAAAAAAGCTATCCTTGAATATTACATCATGTCACTCTTCACAAATTGAAGGCTATAAGTCAGAAAATATGAATATACATCTAATAAAAGCCAATTCTTACTTCATGTTTTGTTATGACTACAAGTGTATGTCTGGCTACAGAGCAACTAAGTATTGCATTACCATCAAACAAGTATTTATGAATGCCCCCTCCCATTCTCCTTTCCCTTATATACAATTTGTACCCAAGAAAGAAACTTTAACATGTCACAAAGATAAGACAAGAAGTCCTGTCTTATCGCACTGCAGGCATTATCATCAGATTTACTTCAACCAATAAAAAAAGTATAATACAAATGATGGCAATATAATGAATAGAAGATGGCTGGGGAGTTATGAGAGAAAGCTAGCTTGTAAGCTCAAAATCCCTACAGGTATATAGAAACATACGCCACCTTCACAAACATAAACAAATATGTATGAGATATGCATGTATCTACCAGCTTGATAGCTACACACATACATACAAACAACAGGAATTGACAAAATTAACAATATTTACAGAGCAAATTGATCTGAACTGTAGCTGATCTAAACTTAAATAAAAAGGACCTGTTAGTATTTGTGATTCATGGGAAAACAACCTTATTACTAGTTTGTTGCATTAATGTCACAAAACCTGTTTAAAACCGTCAATAATGCTTACTTTCCCCTAAACCTCCTTCTTCCTCTACCTCTTTTTCCACTTTGAAACATTTTGAGCACTAAATTATTCCCTGCTTTGATGGAATTCTGAAACAGGATCTGGTAATATTCACAGCCACATGGTGTGCATGGTTGGCTATGTAATAATGTACATGAACAGGCTGTAGACATTGCCAATGTAAGAAATTGGAATTGTTCAAAATACGAGTGTTTCGTGTTTGCCAATACCTAGTCGGATTAAGAAATCACACCAAAATTAAATTCATTCCATAAACAGATATTCAACCTTAAAAAAGATAAATACTATAAAACTGCTGTTAAACTCCTCTTTAGAATTGAACTATAAATTCCCATGGCAACCTTTTCTCTCTGAAAGTTGAATCAGGAAACAATGGCTGAAGAAAGGGGACTTTTGTCTTAAATCTCCCCCCCCCAGGAGATAAGGACCCAACCCCCCCTCTGACTCCATCACAGACCGTGAATGAATGGGAAAAAATGTAAATTAAAAACAAGATATAATGCACTGACGAATCATTTTCCTTTTCAATTTATGTAAAAGCGAAAGCGTTAGACAGCAGGGCTAACAAACTGAAATAGATCACTTACATGAAGCGAATAGATGCTTGACACAATTTCTTTCCGCCCGCTCATTGCTGAACGAGAAAGAGCAAAATTAATGCAAAGATACATTAACCGAAACACTTTGTCAGTAGAGGACCTCTCGGTACAATTACGAGATTACATTGTTATTCCAGCGTTGGCTTTCTTGCCGGCGGCATTTTTAATACCAGCTAAAGATATTTAGTTTAAGACTGCTTTGTATCATTACTTAAAGTAAAGATCATTTGCAGTCATTTGTCAACAAGACCCACTTAAATATTAAAGAAATGCAAATGGTAAATTTAACATTGTATGAAATATGAATTAGGATACTTCAAGACCGGATTCCTTGAAAAGCATGTTTTGGTCTATACTTTTCCTTCTAAGGAAAGTCTTACTGGCCTCTTTTTTTCTTGTATGTCTAAACGCATTCTTTTGCGGGCTTTTTTGCTTCCAAATAGCATGAAAATTTCAAATTAGTACCAAATTACCATCAAAATTTCAGTCTTACCTGAGACCTTAAAAAACAAAACTACTTTCGTCAATGAAAATTATCTTTAAAAATAGAAACAAACAAAACAATTGCTTAGAGGAAAAATTAATTAAAAAATTATATAATTATGCAATTTGTCTACAGAAATGATAAGATTTCATGAAGCATCATTTTTGGGTCAAGTAGGAAGACTTGTAAGCTGGTGTTCTTGACCTAATTTCTTCAAAGCTAATTCATGTCACAAATTCTTTTCCATTTTGGTTTTACAACATGGAAGAATTTTTATAAAATAGTGACAATAAATAACACCCCAATTTCATTATGATTGAAATGATTCTATGGCTCTTTTTGATATCTCTGAGTTTATCCATATTATTTGCATGTCTCAAATGATTATTCTAATTTACTTCCTCTTTTGTCTCACCTCAATTCTCTTGAATTCAGTGCATCCTTTTTATTACTTTATAAGCTCTTTTGTTAGGTACACAGCCTGGTAACACAATATATGAAATTTTCAAACTCATTAACCATTGCTAATTGCTAATAACTCAACAATACATTGGATAACATTGAAAATAAATCATCTAGCTGGTTTCAATTCAGTCAGTAAATCAGTTGGTTGAATTTATTAGGATCATGCAGTTATTGACAAAATAAGCAATTCAATAATATATTGTCAAAATAGAACACCTTTATTCTTTACTTAGTTCATTGCTAATATCATTCCTTTTATATATCAAATTTTTGCTGTCCGATTAAAAACATCATCTTATACCAGAGGTTAAAGCTAAATTTTAAAAAAAGGAGAAAATATGCAACATCATTTTTGAAATAGTAATCAAATTTCTGTTAATTAAACATACAGAAGAACATTACAATATGAAACGATGAAAGTGAGGGCGCTATACTAAAACTCAAACACTGTAAAGTAGATGCATTTTACCATAATGTAAAATTGTCAACATTATTAATGCAGTATACAATTTCAGCATTCAGGGTATGATTGCAACATGGTAGTTTTCTGCATTTTGCAGAAAAGTTTGTACAATAAATAATAACAGTGTTTAGAAAAGAACATTTAATTGGTTGTAATTTTTTTCCTCTGTCATGCCATCTGTATAACAATTAAACAATTACAATATAGTAAAACATTACGAATATCTTGCATGGAAGAACTATGATTTTTCAGTCAGCAATCTGCCATAGGTATATATAAAGACCATATTCCTACTTGATACAGTCAATGTTATCATATCTCGTAAATTTTGAAACTGATGAAAATGTCTTAACCTTTGTTGCAGACCTCTTGAATACCAAATTGGTATACTTAACCTAGGGTTTTGCTTTCAGATGACAATTTTCTTTTAAAAAAAGGGTGGGAAAAAAGAAGAAAAAAGTAAGATTGCTACTAATTGATCAAGCTAAGATATTCCTCTTCATATATTTTACAAACTGAAGTTATTCAGAAAGTAACCAATTATTCATCAGCCATACACTTTTCACTTTAAGATTATGATGTAATATAATATAATATATGAGGCATATATAGGAAAACACCCTGAGTTTGAATTTAAATATATGGAATGAAATGGGACTAACTATAGGAATTGTTCTACAGTGTCATTTAATTTTTGGATAGCACGATATCAAGAATTTATAAAACTTTACCCCCCCCCCCAATAAAAAAAAAATTGGCATCAAATGGGAAGTAAAAAATGTATTCATAAATAAACTCACTTATTATCCTCCGACTTTCTTAAAGATTGGAAAATAATGATAAAGACAAAGAAAAAAAGAGCAAAAAAATATATATATATGATATGTTCAAGGAAATTTCTTCTTTACAACATGTTACCACATCTCCCCCCCCCCCCCCCCCAATAAAAATAAAATTTGCATCAAATGGGAAGTAACTAATGTATTCATAAATAAACTCACTTATCATCCTCCGACTTTCTTAAAGATTGGAAAATAATGATAAAGACAAAGAAAAAAAGAGCAAAAAAATATATATATATGATATGTTCAAGGAAATTTCTATTTTAAGATATATTTCAAGAGAATTTTAATAGTTCCTATTAAGTCGATTTATCCTTTATATACAGTCAATTCTCTAAATGATGACTTATATTCCAGATGAGACCTGATTTGAATATTTTTTAAGTTTTTGTTTGTATCACAATCTGATATTCCTTCTGTTTAATCCATACATTCAACCATCATCAACTGACCTTCAATATATATCAAACAACGTGTTTCACTTTTGCATGCATATGAACAAGATAATAGATGGACAACAGTGAAAGTGTATGGTCAAGATTCTTATTAAATCCACCAGTCTATGATGTTGGCGTATTTATGATAGGAAGTCATAACCTATCAGATAGTTCCAATACATACATACAGCTCAGGGTTAAAGGGGTCGTCCATTCATATGAAAAGATTTGTCCGGATGACATCAACACATATATACTAACTGAAGCTTTGGTTATCAATAGTAATTTAGCCTCATGTTGAATCAAAGCTGATCAAATTTGCAGTTTTTTTATCAACTAGTCAATTTTGTTCTTCTTCCATCACCTCCGTTGAACTAGTGTTGCGCACCTTGGCACCGTGATGACCCCTTTAATATGTTTCTATTACTGCAAATTGGACAGTAAAATCTACCATATGGGTTGGCCTTTATGAATTGTTATCCTTGATATGGTCAAGCTGGACATTTATAATGCAAATAATGTCATGAATAGCTTTAAAAGTTCAGTGAAAAGGAAATGCTAACACTACAAAACCTACACTGTGGTCTTCCAAGCAGCAAATTAGCCTAACGTTAAATTGCCACCTCAATATGTAGTCTTACAATGCTTTGCAGTGAACTTTATACAGATCAAGCATGGTATTACATATTTGGAGCAGTCAGCCTAAATTATCATCACCAGGCTTGACATAATTTTAAAACAAAGGTGCTACCGTTCGCTGAAATTCAGATCAGGCATGAGAATGTGTCAACTGTTCACACTCAGAGCCTTAAGGCTCTAAGTGTAATAATATTTACCTTTAATGATTCACCTATGTTAATCGAACCCTTTCCCCCAATTCCAACCATAGTAAAAGGTCACCAAAATTACATGGAGAAGGCACCGCTTAACAATTTTAATACAGCTAGTAGTCAAATATGATTTTTCTCAGTCAATCTAATGCATACTTTTATTGTCTACTTTATACCTCAATTAAACAGAAAGTCCAGTGGCAGAAAATATGATACTTGTTGCTTCCTAATCGAGTGGAAAGTAGAGATCCTATATAGATGGTAGGTAGACTGAGCTATTCCATTAATAAACGACACATCTGATATGACTCTCTGTACAAAAAACTTTAAGAAATGGTATGCTTGTACAAAGAACAAACTTAAAGGTCATCAGTATTGGCCCAAATTCTTAGCATTCTAAGAATAACTAAACGTTTTGAAAAGTTCCTTCCTGGTGGAATCCAGCCAATTTCACAGAAATCGTGAATGTGAAAATTTAGACAATTAAATGTCCCTATGAGGAGAAATACTTTTGAAGGTGGCAGTAAAATGCATGTAGAGATTTGAACATGCATGGCCATAATACTTACCTTTCTAGCATATTTGGCGGTTGGATACTGATGCCCTTAAATTTAATTCTTTACTTAATTAGGCAGTTACATGAAGATAAGTTGTTTTACGTATCCCCACACCCATAATATCTGTAGGTACGTCCATCAATGAGTGAGAGGATTTTAACTTGTCTAAACTCACAAATTCCATATAAGTTTTATCACATATTACAGCATATTATATCATGATCCCTGGATAGGTCTAATGATATACTACATTAATCTACATCTAGGCAATCCCATATTCTATGAAAATGCTGTGACATAACCCCACAGAAAAAAAAAAACTGCACTGGTTATGCTTGCTCATGACAGAGAAACGGTGGCAAAAAGAGTTCCTTTATAAGCATAAGTTGTTCCTGTTTTTTGATGCCATGACACTAAACTGTCAGAAAAGCTAAATTTCTCTGATTATACTGATTAATATTGAACTACCGGCCTAAGGGACGACATCAAATGTCTCTCAAGATGCGATTTAACTTTTGACAGAATTAGGCCTCTTAAATTTTCTTAAAAGGGAAGGTTGTGTCTGTCATGAACATAGACCGTAATCAAACTAAACAGAAAGTAGGATTCATTTAACAACCAAAAACGGACAAAAAAAGACCCGTGCCACGAGATGGCCAAAGCACATGTAGTCGTCAAAATCTAAGTGAGCTAAATTAGAACACAAATAAACACTACTGACTTTTTGTTATTTAAAAACAAGCTAGGAGGAAAAATAAAATCAGGAATTAAAAGCAAATATTCGCAGTAACGTATGGTGTGTTGGTCAGACGAGAAGAACTGAACACAACAGACTAATTTCAACTCTGAACCACAAAAATTACTAGCGGACTTAGTTTTAAAGGAAATGGCTAAAACTAGATCTTATATGCTGGTGTATCATAACACAGTAATTATTGTACTTATCATTGTAATCAAACATATTACAATTGGATTGTAACCTTCCTATGACCAAATTACTCCCTCTTTTGCAACACCACAAAAAGGTCCTGAAAAACAGTTTCAAACGAATTCTAATGAAAAGAAATCAGAGGCAAAAGAACTGTCTAAACACTTTGGGTGGTAGAATGAGAAGAGAGGGCAGTGCCCAAAGGGGTCCAGTCATAGAGGGGATGAGACAGGTAAGCGAGGAGCAGAGTAAATTGAACATTGTCAAGCAAAAACAAAAATAAAACATAAACCCCAAGACTTACTGGTCTGGGCGGTAATTACGAATGACAATACCTACCTGTTTCATATACATATGCAAGCCGATCTACCTAGCCTATAACAATTGGTAATATTCTTGCACTGCACCCCAAATGACCTTCCTCATCAAACCATTCCATAGTGTATAATATGTCTTTCTGGCTGGAAATTTCATCTACAAGGATTAAACATTCTAAGACTATCTATATGAAAGGTTTTGAAGTCAGAAGAATTTCTTTGTTAACCTTTTAAAATCTACCAGGAACCCTGCATAAGTTTCCTTGAACTGGGAATGCATTATGTACAGGCGGGTAAGAGAGGCATGACGTAAATTCAAGACAAGAGATGTTATTTGTGAATGAAACATTCAATATTGGCAATAATTAATATCACACACATATTTCAAGTGGACGAATCAAATGTAAACATCTTCTTTTCATAAATTGGGAATGTTTGCTTATTATACCTTAATATTAACATTTATGTTATTATTTATGGAAGAGGTGAATGGTTTCAGATATGAACAGCTTAGAAAATGTTGCTTTGGAAATGGAAGGGCAATTTTTTCCCTTTTGTCAATTTAGATATGGCAAACATGGGACCAGGCCACCAGCCCCACCTCATCCAACAAAGAAGGTGCCTGTAGACACAGAAACTCTCAGTGTATACTTTATCAACACTGAAATTTGCAACATGCATGGTTTTTACACTAACAGCAGACAAGCAGATACTGTCTATAGTTGAGATAAAAGAAAGATCCCTTTAATAATTTCTTTGCCATTAGAATTTACTGTATAGAAAATGCTAATTAAGAAACTTTCCACAGATGCTTGAGGCCTTGAGAATATATTTCAAATGCATTGCAATTCTTAAAAGTGCTGTATCATATATTCTTTTGGATATTAGAGAAATTAATGCCCCTCACATATTTTTTCTCTCCAAACTCCAAACATTCCACGAATCAGTCACTTAAATTCATTCATCAAAAGTATATATCAACATTTATACAACAAAGCACTTATTTCTAAAAATATCTGATCTGAAATACTACAATGTTATCACACATATAGAATAATATTACAGGGAAGTTACAGAGGATCGAGGCAATTAAAAGGCCACAATGCAGCTTTGTTGCTCATCATTTAACCATTGACGTACTAATATGTTTCTAATAATTCATGATTGTCCACTTGCTTTTACGTAGGTTATCAGTTACTGAGATGAGTTTGTAACTCGCCAAGACCTGTTTTGGAATACAATCAGGAGGAACTGCCGATTTTTTGCTATAAATTTTTTATCAGAACTGACAAATTATCGTCTGTGAAATACAGAGAGGAGGAGACAACTGTTTGAGTAATATTCTAAGATGAAAAATAATTAGAAATACTTGTGCCAGTTTTTCACTAAGTGCTTTATACATTATTTAAGAAGCTCCACATGCTGTTCAAGATTCAAAAGCAACTCTAACAAAGAAATATACGTAATATTACCATGGTAACAATATT
Source organism: Apostichopus parvimensis (assembly GCA_000934455.1). Classification (NCBI taxonomy): domain Eukaryota; kingdom Metazoa; phylum Echinodermata; class Holothuroidea; order Aspidochirotida; family Stichopodidae; genus Apostichopus; species Apostichopus parvimensis. The sequence goes on along the minus strand of KN887715.1, from coordinate 71,075 downwards.
GGCCACGGTACATGGAGAACTGCAAAGTGTAAATTTACACTATCTGATAAGGAATTCAATTTGTAAAATTTTGTTATCTGACTGAAAAGTCTAACATGTCCTTTGTATTTCTTCAGCCTGCAGAGAACAGTCGCTAAATTGACGGTATAATAGGTCATCAGCATTGATCCCAAATATGCTAGAAATTCAAATAATGGTCAGTCATGTTAATATTTTAATAGATATTTTACTACTGGTCAAACCCAATGCATTTTTCCTCTCTGTAATTGTCAACATTTTAACATTCCTGAAAGGTTATCAGTATTTCTGACCGCTAATATGCTAGAAAGTGAAATAATGGTCACCCATTTTTAATTTAAGCAAGCATTTTACTGCCAACCTCAAAGCATTGTTCCTCATCAAGACCCAAATGTGCCAGATAGTGAAATAATGGTCATCCATTTTCAATTTAAGCAAGCTTTAACTGCCAACCTCAAAGTATTTTTCCTCATCAAGATACTGAATGTGCTAGAAAGTCAAATATTGGTCAGCCATGCTCGATGCAACTTAAAGAAGTATTCCACTGCCATTGCACCCTCAACTGGTCAACAAATAACTGGAGGTATATATACTATATTTTCAAAGCATATTGCAACATCTTTGTAATATATAGTTGCTTCATGAATTTGTTTTGTGACAAGAGTAATCTTGGATATATATCTATTTTTGAATATATATATAGCAGTATTATAGTAAGAGAAGTGGTTCTACTCTGACAGTTCAGCATGTGATCTGCAAGATTGGATTATGTTAGGAACCATGAAGATAACTTGACTTAATTCTGTTACATATCTGTATCATTTAAATAAGTCCTACAATGTTGGATGTCCCTGTGTACATATTAATTTTGAAGTTTCAATCAGGTCTGTTGTACCTTGTACTATATGTACTGACATAAAACACACATGCCTTGCTGGATATAATAACCCCACGAATATTATAGCGGCAAAATGAAACTCAAATCAAGAACACATTTTCAGGATGTTAATAAGTGCATTTAAGGCAATCACTTGAACAATCTATCACATATTTATCACCTCTGTTTTAGTATGAAGATCTGCAATGGGGCTGAGCTCCAGCTACGACCAATATAAACTGAGGGCGCTGTCATATCAGTCCTATCTAGTTCCGTGAGACCTGACACGCTGTGCACTCTTTTGACTGCAGATCATAACGATTCTATTCGTTGATCACTAGTACACACAACTTCATTTGTAATTATTCAAGAATCTCAAGATCTCTTGACACATATATATTTTCAAAGTTTCAAGTCAAGGTATTGTTTTACGAACATAGTGTATTTTTGAAGCATTTTTGTCATGTACGGCGAAACTGCACAAATGGAAACCAGGAATTTACTGTCTGAATCACCTAGAGCATATGTCAACAAGGTGCATCCGAAGTCTTCACAGGTTGTGATCGCTTTCACAAAATCTTGTTACTTTAATTCAAAGACAGTTAAACAGTACAGCTTACACACACTTAGGATGGACATGAAAGTGCCCTATTAATATACACTGGAGGGCCCCATTTGATATCCACAACGATTGCTCCTTTGATTATCTATGTATGATAGGGTAGGAGGATAACTAATAACACAGCCTTTCTCTTCCTCCCCCCCCCCCCCCCCCCGCTAAGAAAGTAAGTCAACCATATATAATAAGTACACAAAAACTGAGCAGTTCAATGGAATTAACAAGGCTTAAACTGAGCAATAGTAAAAGTCCAAAAATAGTCCTAAATGGATCGGCTAGAAATGACTTCTTTGGCTGGTTTTCAGTCATCATCATTCTTTTTTATGTTTAAATGTTGAAGACGATGAAATCTGGAGAATTAAAGGTGACTTTAGGCATTTAAGCGAATCCTGGATGAAACAAGAAGATTCCACAATGAGAGCGGGCAGATGGATTGGGGAGCACTATGCTAAACTTTGACCTGTTCTAGCTCAAAATCTGAACAGTCACAGTGGCAAAACATTGAATGTGGTATGAATGACCAAGACTACACCTATGATGTGATACGTAGGACATGTCAGTTAAAAACTTCAATCCGTGCTCTAGCGGCCTTGGAAAATGACAAATTAGTAAGTCAATGGCAGAATTAATTGTGGTATGACACCTGTGAAGAGGACAACCACCGCAGGGGTCATCACAGATGTACCCAGATCCTAGTTTGCTTTTGAAAACTTCAGCCATCGATTATCACAAAACTAACTTGTAGGAATTGAATGTAAATTTCTCTAGTAGGATATGTTATATCCGCTTTTGAAGCTCTAACATGATTTCACGTCTGAAATATTCTTCAAAAAGATTATCATGTACTTTTGTTATATTA
>KN887715.1:36058-59222 GCA_000934455.1 Apostichopus parvimensis | reverse complement strand
CATACACATTTGGTATAGTTCCATACGTTAATTTCCATGTGTCCACCATGCAAGCAAACTTGGATCGTGTTGATATAATGTACCCTGTTATTCTGCATATATTGATGAAATGTTTGTCAAACTAGTCATTAAACCTTATAGTAAAATCAATTTCATAATGACATAAAAGCATTTATACCATTAATACCATGTTGTTTTAGCTATACATATATGCGTATATTTATATATAGTAAAGCTCTTCAATTCAGACCGCTGACAATATTAAATTACCTGAATATAAATTTATGAGATAGACCCCCACATAAAAAATTGATCTAACATTGCAATGACAGATTGTCATACAAGCGTTAGTCTGAATTGCTATCATGATGCATAACATTCCCAACATTTTCTGAGGTTATTTCCTTGTATGTGTAATGTGTGCCCGAATTTCATATCATGCAGGAAGTTGACATCAATGTAGTAAAGAGAAATAGTATGATATAAAAACTACTGTATAACATATCAATAATTGTTAAGTTTATGTGCAAAATTTGTATGGTTTTGCAAAAAGATGTTAACGACTATGATGTATGATCGCAGAATGAAATGAATGTGTATTATGAAGTGCAATGTAGCTTTATGATGGACATTTCCCTCAGGATAGATGAATATTAATGTCAAAGAAACCACGGCTCTGTAATAAATCTGGGGACCAAGAAGGGGGTACCTGTCGATTAAACTAGGGAGTAAAATTATCCTAGGGAGATCAAGGTTAGCAGGAACCTTTTCCAAAGAGACAAGGTATTAAATGAAAAGAAGAAATAACAAACATCAATCAATCCATCAAGAAGCAAATAAATAAATTAATAAATGTAGGAAGGATGTTGACAAGAACTTCAATGGAAGCAAAACACTGACATATTGAAACTAAATCCAAATTCAGCTTACAACATTTCTTGAAAAGGGTATGGATGTGTTTACATCATAACCTTGTAACAACTGTGATCTCAGTGTGCCATCGGAAAGTGAAACAGTTTTGTTATTGGCAATAAACTCAGTATAAATTAAGCTTTGTAAATGCTAAAAACTCCTCCCTTGCAAAAATTCATCCTTAGGTTACAGAAGAAAAAAATTGAAATAGATATTAAACAAAGTTCATGAACAATTAAAAAGCATATAATAAGAAGCTGTAGACAATTTCATATTTCAGACTTGCTAAAGTCTTCAGACTTTAGATAACGTATTACTTTAGGCTAAGTATCAAAGAACATACGTAGTGAACTGAGATAATTCCTGAAAGGAATACGTTTTATATTTAACTTCTTTGTAAGTGTTGTGAGGGCATCCTTCACCGTTTAAGCATTAGTATTATCAATGATGATGGTTCAGTTTACTGCTTCATAAACCTTTGACAAAGTTTCTTACCTTTTCAAGTGACATATCAGCACATATGGGGTGGCTGCGGCTTTTAAAAACCACATTACGATATAAGAAGTAAGCTATTGTAGGCTGTTTATATTTAGAGGGGAAGGAAAAAATAAGTGGCAGAGTTGTTACTATCAATGAATATGCAGTGATTACCAGTTACATTACATACTGTGGAACTTAATAATACATGGAGCTTACATTGAACATTTTGCTTAAAGGAATATAAAGGAATATTCCATTAGCTCAGGCACCGGGACACTTATCTGGAAAGGAAAATATATTTCACAATGTCAGGTGCAGATCCCATATTCAATATCTTATCCCTAAATTGAGATAATGGTTGGTTCAATGTAACCTAGAAGTTTGAGTGGTTAAACCCTTGATTCTTCCCTGGAATGGTAGGTGATATGAATTATAAGGCAATGTTCTTCAAAAGACTTTCTTTTTATAATCTTCCTGTTAATTTATATCCTTGAAACCGGATACATTTGGAATATTTGCTTAGCTTTCAAGGTTGCCTGTTGGTCTATTTAGAATTTGATTAAAATGCATCTTTATTTGGTAGAAATACTATTTTCCACTGTGAACAAGTGTGATGAATATTTATAGAGAAAAACGGAAACATTTTATTGTCGACTGAATTGTAGTGATGACTTCATTCATTTTGCTTTTGCCAAATATTCATTCACAAAATGCAACCAAATTTGAAAAAAAAAATCATATCTTTGGCAGTAGAAATTGCTATGAGGATGCCATTTTGATCAAAATATGTATAAAGTTACCGGCATTCTTTTACCAGCCATAAACTTCAACCACTGGAATATATCCCTTTAATAAAAATGTTACAGTAATGTCAATAGTGAAATATGCTTACACATGCCTTAATTAAAATGCCTGGGTTCCTTCCAAATATATCCTGCCTCTCCCTATACACTTGTGTATAAATTGTATACCATGTTAATCAAAGTGATCTCGCAAAATGTCACAACAGCTGTCTAAAACACTGACCATAAGTAATTCTTTACCATTTTGAAGTCCCCGGCATTCGACATTCCATCATGAGAGTCTTTTTCAATGTTTATATGCATCATAATTCTAATTTGCTTATATTCTTCGGTGAAAGGGATAGAAAAAATCTGTGCAAAATAGTACCAAATCATAATAAGAATGCGATCGTGGAGAACCTGTCAGTGCTAGCTGCAAGAGATGATTGATTTCGTCACGTATTTTTTATTTGTTTACCATGGAAAGCCGAATGGGACATCAACCATAACACTGCATATAGTGTGGAACTTCTGACCATCTGGTTATATCGTACTCCATCATAAATAGTTCACAAAGGTATCTGAAAACATAATCTATTATTTAAGTGTTGCCGCCAGAATCTTTCAAAGTTACAGAAATGAAACACACAAGCATAGGAACAGGCCAGGTGACAAAGTATACATACAGATGCCAGATGGGTTGCATGAGTGGTTGACTCAGAAGTCTGACTAGAGCAGCTTTGCCCAGCTAAATAATATTTCAAAAGTAAAAGTAATTTAATCCCATTTGTTACTTTCAGATAAATGTATAATGTTAGATTGAGAACTAAAATTCCAGAATGTCTGACTATATGATCACATGCATGGCTTGGTCAGAATAACAAAAAGTTCTATTAAAGCTAAATCTTAAAGTTTTTACATGATTTTTTATGCAGAAGGAACTAGCACAGTTTGACACTATTGATATCGTATCGATTCATAGGAAATGCTTTGAATGCTTATGAATCAATGCACTTCTAATTTTTCTTTTTTTTTGGTACACTGTCCTTTCATGATACAAACAAAATGTTACATACATATTTTTCCAGGATGTATAAATGAAAAATTTAGTCTCCAAATGTCTATTTCATAAATCTGTTCAAAATAAGTGCGGATACTTCAGATGGTTTTTAAAACGGAAAATAGTTACATGTTGTGCAAACAAATGATGCATTTGCTTTAAGAGGGATAGCAGGGGGAAATCCCATCATCATGCAACATTTGCACATTTGAAGAATTTACATAAAACCCATAATTTGGAAATGTCAACATGTAAGTCGCAGTATATATAGAGACATTTTGGACACCTATAGAGCTCAAGCAAGATAAACGGTCGATAGACCTTAGGGGCATTACCAGGGAGATTCCTAAGATTAAATGGTTGGAATATTATCCTAGAAGCAATATTATTTGGCCTGCCTCCTCACAACCATAACACTCAAGTTTTTTAATGATTTTGAATTGATTTCTGCTACAGATAAATAAATAATGAAGTTTTATTTTACTATTATATTACACTACAAAGATGATAGCATTTCCAGTTCCAAGGAAGCAAGAAAACGATCATTTTTGAAATGTTTTCTTTAGTGTAATATATGGAGTATATTTTTGAAGATATGAAGTGAAAATGTGTCGAGAAAAGAATCTCTCTCACCACCATCTTCCTATAAGAAATTACCTGCTTTGGATTCCTCGGAGTGACAAGCTTACCTGCCTCCTCACAACCATAACACTCTTCTTACTACATCTGTAAGCTTTGAGCATCGACCTTGAACAGTGACAGGTATCATCCAACCAACTTGACTCACTCTCCATTTATAATGTCCAGTTGAGTATATTGTAACTTGTTGTCATTTCAACAAGTTTATGCCAATTGTTAAACTGTTGACTTTTTTTTGAGCTTGTAATTTAATAATTTTCTAAAATATGCTGAAATGACCACTTATTACATCATCTCATTTAAAAAAAATTCTGAAAAACTCAAATTAGTAGGGTTAAATATAATTTTAAGCAGCTGTTAGATATTCTTGTAAAAATTCTTATTATTAGAAACATAAATAACATATTCTGTTGGTATCTCAAACTGTGATATATTTAATTGCCATGTTAATCTCCAATAACTTCTAAAATGTGACTTTTCTTCTGGGTAGGGGATGGGGGAGAGGGGCATTGTCATTCTTACTTGTCTACAAGAATTTTAAGTTGGTTACTGAGTAGGACTGCCTTCTTAAATGTTTTGGCTATGAATCACATATTTTCATGGTAATTTTTAGCAGAACTTTGACAAATCATATCATTTGTTCTTTATAGCAGAGTAAAACCAGAACAGCCAGTGTCACAATTTTTTCTTTGAAAAGAATATTTTCTCATTTAATAACAGAAAACTACTATACAGTTTCATAATCACCACAGGTTTGACTTTTCTGTATCTGTAGAATATCACTTTTTGAAATATTCATGTTTATTCTTCAATTACACAAAATATTTGTTTCATCTTAGTAAATTTTCCTCACTAATCGGGGGCTATCTATAAGGGCAAAATCCAGCTTCTGGTCACAAAGAGGCACTGAGCATTTATACTCTAAAACATATAAATATCAAAAGACAAGATGCTCGACAGATTTCTAAGAATCAAATCAAAATTTGACATGAATACATCACATTTGAGTACTCTGTCATCTCGAACTGAAAATAAAGTTTGGAATTATTATAATACGATATAAGCCTGAGAATGACTTCAGTGTATCAAAACTACAGTATGAAATGATTCCCGAAAGGTACTTAGGGCGGTATTGAAGATATTAGCATGCATACACTCTGGATGTGTAACCTGATTAACTCGCAGGTGACGTTGCATGGGTCCTACCTGTACCGCGTAAGATTGTCACAGGGGTTCTTCTTGTAATGTGTAAGGTCAGCATGTAATATACATTTCTGAGTTGTCAAATGAGAACTTTTTGTCAGAATAAATGTATAATAAATGTGTTCCTTATATGTCACCTGCCGAACACCGAACAAGCAGTTATTTTCACTATATATTTCCATTTTTGTTTTTATTTAAAGCCAAACTTTATATGTTACCCCTATCAACATTATGGACTAACCTAAAGTTTCATGTACATGTACTATGTTCTTTTGATAATTTTATTCTACCTATTGAATGTTTTTTCTAACATTAACAAACAGTGCAGACCCTATGATTTTAGTATTAGCAACCTTTCTGAGATATTACTGTCTAGCCATCGCTAGGCAAAGGACTTGTACTGGTCAACGAAGTCTTCGGCTTTGAGTACAGCGTTATTGAACGTTGCTGGACGATATCTAACAATGTAGTACTAATTACAGACTTTGCAATCCACGTTGTAGTCATTGCCAACTCACAAGTTTGAAAGGTGGGTAAGAGTGCCTCCTTAATTTTCCCTTTTGGGGAAACAAAGCAAAAGGCTCTAAGGAACCACTTTTGTGATGGGGCTATTCTAATTTCAACCCAGTTAAAGCAGCAGTGACTATTACAAAAAGTTATTCAAAAGATTCATGCAAATAATACCTTAAAAATGTGATGGAAAGGTTTTAAATTAACAGCGACAATTAAAATTTACGCTTAACAAAAGAAGTTGATAGCAGAAACCTATGTTCAAAGAAAAGGCTTGTAATAAATATAGTTTAAGAACGAGGTCACAATTCTTCCTACAAGAGAGTACTGTACTAAATATATTGATAGTGTTTTGAAACACTATAAGCTGTTACATAATTGCAATACAGGGGGTTAGAGGAAAGAATACATTAAGGTTTATTATAAAGTAATTATAAACCAATTGTGAATTTGAACACAGATATCTGATCTCATAAAAAAATAATATCGGTTTCATTAATTCACTTTAAATCTTAATTTACCTTAATGCAACTTTATGAGTATGGTCATCAATCTTACCAATAATACGCAGTACTTCTCCAAATAAGATTGTAGAGATGTATCAAATTGAGGTACATAGCTCCTGGAATTTTGTCATCAATTGAAATTTAATGAGGATATAATTCATTTTTCCATTTTTTCTCATCCTTTTGTTACTGAGTCACTTTTTCATAAAAGGTAGAAAATTACAAAATTTGACCACAACTACATCAGCTTTATATTCAGCAGTACCACCTGAAGCCCCCAATTGCCTTCTTGTTTGCATTCTCTAATATGCATGGTTCTATGGTGATCACAAAGTCATTGGTCTACACCATGAGGTGAAACATTTAACACATTTGGAAAATGTTCCTCACGCAAAGAATGTAAATTTTGTCTCTTAAAATGTTCCTCATGCAAAGAATGTAAATTTTGTCTCTTAAATAGCAGAAATGATAGTTTTTAAGTGACACATCAGGAGGGCACAATTGTAGGGTTATCTTAGCAAATTGAACCAAAAGCCTCATTCTTGTCAGGTCATTAAAGGCATTGAAGACTCGCCCCAAACCGCTTGCACCCATCTGAAAAGCTTTCTGTTGCTTGCAAGTGACGTTTTGTTTGTGTCGCTACAAAATGCAGACAGTAATGAAACGTGATACCTTGTTATCTTTAGCTGGACCTGAGATGTCCATCACTGTATCATTTATACACTGTGCTGTGCATGGGTATTGACAGCAGCTGTATGTACTAACTGTACACTAGTGTCTAATTACCGACGGTAGCAAGCGGTGTGTGTATTTTCTGGGATCGATGGTGGTGTCTAACACTTCTGTTACACCTCATTTGAAACTAGGTCAGATTACCGGCATTAGACGTTTCTTTTTGTGCGAGTCTTCACACCCTTTAATACTGTACGGTACCAACACATGAGCATATACTTGACAAAAATTGCTGAAATTTAGTTTGCAAATAATATAGTGGTGCACCTTACTCCTCAAATTATTCCCAGACATTGAGAAGGAAAATTACCATCGATTAAATGTTTTGGTGAGGGGATATATGCTCCCAGACTGTGAGTAATATATTGAAAATTGAGCTTGAATGACCATTCTTAGTCGACTTTGTCAGAAATTGTGGGAAATATTGATCGTCTTTAAAATTGGATAGGGATTAACTTATACTTTCTGATGTAAATGATATTGCCATTTCAAAAATGAGATTATTAAAAGATACCTCAAGAGAGGGAGAGGGGACACTTTGCATTAAAGGACAATTGTCCTTTTCCTTCCCTGTTCTTCTCTTCCCTTTCCCTTTTCCTTTGCCATCCCATCTTTCCTCACCTCCATCCTACCCCCTCCTACCTTTAATCACCCTTCCCCCTCTACAGAATGAAGAAAAACTTTAAAAATGTATATCTTTAATAACTGATGGATCACCTTAAAGCAGCATACTTCTGTATTTGTATGTACCTTAGTGTCAATTAGACCATTCAGTTGAATTATATTCACACATACATGTATAGCCCTCAATCTAACTACAAGATATGAAGATAAACCATTTGGCTAATCCAGATTGGTGGGTCCTTCACTATTTACTATAATACAGAAAATTTTGAGTCCCACAATCTCTTTGTGATCTACATCTTTTTAATTTGAAAGTTTTGAATTTGTTTTCTAACTTCTATTTTTCTTGAATGGTTGTGATTTTGTTGATATCTAGACTTAAAAAATGAACATTGTGTCTTCGTTGATTATAAATTTCCTTTACTGGTTGAGTATGCACCAGTACATTCTAACAAATGCTGTAATGCGGTAGCATAAAGAGCTGTAGGTAAGTCACAGCATTCTTTGCTAATTTTTTTCCCTTTACATAATAGTGTATCATCACATATAGCAACATAACTTGCAAGTTTCAACACTTGGATTCAACAATCCTGCCAAAATTATAGTAAAAATGTTTCACATCAGATTCAATATTTTATCATCAAATCAAACACAGTCAAAGTACAACATTAATACATGTAGTGACGGTATATATTGAATACGAAAGCAAAAGTTTGAATTCGTTTCGACAAATATATCACATGAATAGCCTTTGACTTGCCGACAATGCAAGTAACTTCTTTCGATTAGTTTAAACTTTGAAGTATTTCCTAGAATGCTTAGTTACACCTGAAGAGTATTTCAAACTATCAATTGTGCTATTGTTTCAATACCTGCACTCGAACTGTATAATGAATAAACGTTTCATTTCCTTTTTAATAGGTTTGGGTGCCACAACTTTTTATGAGTTTGATTGTTTACTGTGATAATTAAAAAAGCATCATAAAAAACTAACATGAAAGTGAAAGGAGCTATAAGATTTGACAATATATTTTCCATATAATGGCTCGTTAAAGATACGGTACTGAATTTATTATGTGCTTTCTAACATCAATGCACTGAGAGCATTATTAAGTCGAACTAAACTCATTTCACACAACAACAAAAAAGAACCAAAAAAAAAAAGATAAAATCATACAAAAGAGAAAGAGAAAGAAAAGATTGTGGAAAAGATAAGTCAATGATTACAGTTTCTATTGAAGTTATATTTAAAAGAGCTCTAAATGGGGCAAAATGCTTAATATTTCTAAGGTAGACAAAGACATGGCAGCTTTTAACCTTAATCAGAAGATTATGTGCTTGAAGTAGGTCATAACTAGTACTATGCATCTAGGGGTTTTAATACTGATATAGCAGAGCTCCCAACTGACCCGCATTTCGCGGGTTGGACCCGCATTCTAGCACCCAAACCCGCTGACCCGCGCAAGCGTCCGAAAAACCCGCATTGTAATTGTCAAGTATACATAAAGAAATTGCATCAAATTTTGACTTAGCAACCATCATTTCTTTAGCATTTAACATAATAGAGTATAAAACCTCCTTTACAGCATCATTTGAACCTCAAATCAGCCTATATTTCTTTTCATTAGGGCAAGCAGCGAACATTTTCATGCCACGGGAAAGAATGAATTATCACCTACTATTCAATTTATTGATGTTACACACAAAAAAATGCATATTTCTCAGAAAATTTTGGGTGACAAAAGCCTTTCTAAGTGCCACCATTTTACATGTAGGCATCACCAGGATTCCAAAAAAATTCAAAAGGGGAGGGAGACACCCCCTCCCCTTATACTCCTCCCCCAGGATGGCGATTCATGGCATGGACCAGCATTTGCCTTCTCAAGAGTTGGGAGCTATGTATAGGCTATAATTAGTAAAAGAGGACAAGTGGATTTATTCTCTAGCTGGGATTATAAGATATTCAAGATATCCTAGTTTCAGCCTAGAAGTCATAAAATTTAACTGTAACAGTTCTCAGTATTGAACATATAGCCATTGCAACAAGAAAAAGAAAGAAAAAATTCTGGAACGGAGTCGATCCCATGATCTCAAATTGCAAAAGGACAATGTCTTCTCCTTTTTACAACACAGAATATATACAATACAACAATTGAGGTCAGTCCCACAAAGTCAAGGATAGTTCTTGGATAAAACCTTTCTAGACCATCAAAAAACAAATCAGATGGAAAATGTTTCTCAGACATAAAAAAAGAGTAATTTTGGCTACTCTTCGTTAAATTTCCTGAAGTCTGCATCAAATGTGGTATCATTACTGATAAAATTATCAAATGCTATATTTTTCTTCCATTAAAATGACATCAGAAATGATAACAGCAGTTTTTTAAATAAACTTTTGAGTTATGCACACAAAATTAAAGTAAACGGTCACTTTGTGAAACATAAAATTTGGTGGAATGAATGAAACTGTTAATTACCTATTAATTGTGAACAACTAAATCTTCAGTATTGGCCTCAAATTTTAGTGCATTACAAATCGCTTATAGCTTTCAAAAGTAATTCCTAGAAGATTCTTTTTTCTTCTAATAATCAACATAAATTGATAAGTGGAATAAAATGCTTTGAGGGTGGGGAAAAAATGCCGCCTTTTAAAGTTTGAGCATGAGTGACCATTATTCGACTTTCTAGCATATTTTTGGATAGATACCCATTACCATTCAACTAGTTGACATAAACTCTTATTAAGGCTAAGGAAAGCAATCTAAGGATTGCAGTTTTGAGTCCTGGCAGGAATCATTGCGTTGCACACTTGAGCAAGGCACGGAGGCGCCATTGCCTGGCTTCACACAGGTGTATACATGTGAACGTAACTATGGTAACATACCCCGTTTTGTGGCTTGTAAAGTTGAATGATCACAGCAAAGATCCTTTATGAAGCATCATACAGCTTTTAACAAGGTGTGTACATCACCACTCATACAATTGCAACTCTTAATATGATGCTTTTATCATTTCTCTGCTAGGAGCCATCAAGAAAACAAAATATGACAGATACAGTTGATATGAAAATTTGAAATATAAACTATGCACTTTTCTTTTTCTGCTGGCTGTAATATAAAAAATAAATTTATAGGTGGAAGTGTTTATCAACCTGTCGAATGTTTCTCCAGCAATGATCCAATAGAAGAGATGGAGACTCTTTGCCGGAAGACATGAAATTATGAATTTTTTTTCCACCCCGAAAAAATGTGAATCTCCTTCAAACTTCTATGACATGTAAACATCTATGATGCAGAGAGCACAAGACAACCACGAAAAAAATGCCTCATTCAACATCTATAAAGCATTTACTGCATGAGATTAGTATCCCAAAAAAATTCAAGAAGAGAGAAAGAAATTGCACGCTTAATGTCAGCGGCACCTTCGATGAGCCTCAAGCCCCCAAGGAGATACAATCAACAGCAGATCTCAAGACTTGGAATAAAAAAAAAAAAAGAGGAAAGAAACAGAAGCAGGGCGATTAAGCGATAACTCTAAGCTATATCACCAAAATACTGACGGATAGGTTTGCGAGGATTCTGACATTTGAAGTCACGAAACTAAACTCAGGGAATGTAACAACAACAACTACATTTTAGTAGCTCTAGGCTTTGTTTTGTGCAAAGACAATTAATAAGCCACATTTCAACAACAACAAAAAAGAAAAACACATAAACAAGATTCAGACGGGAAAAAACAACACCTAGCAATGCAAGTAATTGCAGAGAGCTATAAACAGTGGACGTAATATGCATCATTCGGTTCCTCCTGTTTAATTTTATGTAAAACAGTCATAATAATGATGAATAATTTAAGGCAACTTGCACAGTGATGGTGACAGATGAAGAGTAATTATGCTGTTACTCATGCTGATTACTTGAAATGTCTTGACGATTAAAGGCGCCAAGAACTTTAAGAAGCTTGTTTATCTTCTATAATTGCAATATGAGGGACTGAAATGTAAATTATAAAATGGCCGTTTGTGCTTGGTGAATGGTAGTTTTAACACAGCTTAATTTACACTAATGCATATCAAGGGTGCACTGAGTGTTCTGTGGCGTACACAGGATTTCAAAGGTTGGGAAGGGGAAAAAACTTTAAAACCCCACTGACTGATTAAGGCACAGTCATGAATTGTTATGGTATGGCCAAAGATGAATACAATATTTTATAGAGGAGGGGTGCAGCCCAGGGTCATTGTAGGTCTTCCTCATCCAGAAAAAAATAAATAAAAAACACTAGACATGAAATGGTGCATTTTGAGGCATATTTAATAGACAATAAATTAAAGTAGCTCTTAACACAAGGTTCTGGAAATAAATTGTCTCAATATTTTGTGTGAGGTTTCAAAGGGGGGGGGGGTGGGGGAGGCTGCTCTAAGCAGTATCCATACAATGCTAGTGCAATATCACACCAACATCCATTTATCATACATTTAAGTTTAAGGAAAATTTCAACTCAATGTAATTACCCAAGCTGCTGAGAAGTCCCTTCTTTCCTATTTCTGGCTATGGTAAGGGTTGAAAGAAAATATTAAAACAGTGAATGCCTCCTGCTGTATATCAGCTCTTTTAGTCAATTTCAAGGAAAAAATGTGACAAGTTGCCACTCTAAGCTTAGAAAGAAATATAGCTTTGCCTGTAGGATGATAACCTTCAACCATTTTTACAGCAGGGCTGTGTTAAGTGGTAATGTTCTCATAAATATTAATAACCTACAGTAATGTTCTCATAAATATTTATAACTTGCAGTTATAAGTGTAATGTGTCAATCATGAGCTCAAACAGGCTTTAATTGCTGATCCATGTCAAAATAAACTTTTTTAACTCATCAGTGCTCTGTCCCCAAGCAGAAAAAACCCCTCAAAGAGTGACGATACTCAGATAGGCATATTAAACTTCCTCCATGTCAAACAGAGAGAGAGAAAAAAGAAGGCATGACATGTTACAACAAAATAAATCAAATAAACTTGATGTAGGTATTGAGTAGCTGTTTGGGCATCAAAGACTATAAAATATTTTTCAGAAAACCTTAAAGATCTACTTTATTGGCTCCAATTATAGCACGCTATAGCTAGCGAGGAAATTTTTGTGATTATGTAATCGACCTGCGACGGTCGTAAATCGACCTCTGGGCTCAACAATAAATCTGCATAGCTTCTTAACACCATTAGGCTCTTTGTGTAATCACTGTGTGGAAATATGTTCATGTCTACAGTGTAGTTAATCATACAGCGTTCACACAAAGACTCTCATACAAGAAAAAAAATGTGGCTGGCGTTGCAGACTAATTGGTAAAAAGATCAATTTATGACCAAGGCAGGTCCATTACATAATCTCAAGAAACTTTCCCATGAATGCATGCTATACTTAGGGTCCGTACAGCAGACCTTTAAATTTAATTATGTTTTTTTATAAACAAAAACTGTAAGTCTGTCTGTTAAAGCTTTAATGCTGTATCAATATTTGTATCACAAGTAATATTGCCAATCTGAAGATCTGGGAAATTCAATCCTGAAATTTTCCATCCTATCTATCAAAGTTGAAAGTCAAAACAGCATCTTATT
This sequence comes from Apostichopus parvimensis, assembly GCA_000934455.1. Lineage (NCBI taxonomy): Eukaryota > Metazoa > Echinodermata > Holothuroidea > Aspidochirotida > Stichopodidae > Apostichopus > Apostichopus parvimensis. The sequence continues at coordinate 46,169 of KN887715.1, read as the reverse complement.
CATATATAATAAGAAATAAGCATTTTTTCATTTTTTTAAATCTACCAGTTGTATAATCTAACTGAATTTCTGATACTTTTTGGCCAATCACATACGATACGATAGGCTAAACATCTCTTACAACTGCAGCTAACAAGTTTTACTTCCTCATGAACCTTCCATGTACTTATTTTATTATCTAGGTCAACTTATTAAAGTGAATGATATCCACTTCAAGTATTTAATGTTTGAAAGCTATTTAAAAAAAAAAACAATGAAATAGAATGTCATATGACCATCTGACAAGCAAGAACTGGATCAAATGATGGCGCTATTTCAATAACAGACATAAAAAACATTTGAAATGCCATTGTACTCATCAAACTATACATCAATCTGTCTGCCAAGTCTCACTACACAATAGGAAGAATGTACCAACCATGCAGGGTCATGTGACCTGCTCCTCGGTGCTACTAAAATCTTATTTAAAATTTTGTCAGTTTGATGTGATAAGAGTTTGCTAGACAAAAGAAACTCTATTTTAACAGACCTTTACAGTAAATTTGAGACTCATTGCTTAGGTTAAGGTGATAATGATGTTGAGATTTACTACTTTCTGTCTGAGCAGGAAAGATTTGATCACCATGGACTTCAGGTAATCGTGTCGTCTGCTTCTCGTGTCTATGTACAGTGCATAAAGAACTGATATGCTACATGCACTCCATTTGTATTTCGATTGTTTGAAAGAAAATAGAAATTTTGAATTGAATATTGTGGCAAACATTGAATCAAATGTAGATTCCTCTGTTTGATTACATTCACCAGGAATGTGTATGAGATCAGGACATTAGTTGTTGTATAGACTTACATTTAAGGAGTACTATCAGAATAAGTGATATGGGAACATGTCACATGACCGCCCATGGTTGCAACAGTTTTTAGCCCATGATCTCCTAATTGCCATAATCGGTCCATATTTATGTATATGTCGATGTGTGTAATGACCTAAGGTAGCCTATATACATCCCAGTAAGGTTCCATATCACTCCACTGATAAAAGTGTCAAAATGGGACAGTTGGGCAGCTTTTCAAATTTGACATCAATAATTAAGTTGTTTTTTTGTCACTCAGAGGTCCAATAACATGATCAAAAGTATGTGTGATGTCACATTTGGTTCTATTGAGGTAAGTTTAAATCTCATTCAGTAAAGAAATATTTGAACTGTCTTAGCTTAATATCAACAGTCATGACGGGGATTAAGTGAAGGTGCAGTGAATTGGAAACTTTTATGTAAGACTGAAGAGACAGTAAAACTTTGTTAAGGATGTACAAATTCTTATGACAGAAACAGAAAATATTACATTGTATGAGTCACCAATCACTAGGAAATTAAGTGAATATTTCCCTCTCTAAAATATGGCAAGGTTTGTATCAATTTCTCATGGTAAATATTCATGATCAAACTCTGCATCAGATAAATTTCTCATAGAAGGATGACAGATAACTGATATGAAAACAGGTGGGTTGACTTATGGCAAAACACAAAACATGTACAAAACATGTACATCTTTTCCATTCCTCACAATATAAGTCTGATTTAGTGCAATCAGAGACCTTCCACAACCTTGTATATTGACATAACATTTTCCTGTCCACATCAACATGCTCCCTTGACAATAACACATACATTTAGGTATATATAAATTACTTAAAAACACAGGCAAAACTGTTCAAACCACCCAGTATTGATGCCAGAATGTGAAAACACAGAGCTATAACCGACGACACGGTGACATAGATCAGTAAGTTTCATTCCATCAACATATGGACTTAATACCTTCTAGAGTCTAGTGCAGAAATTTATAACATTTTCTAATGATATAGTGGCATTCATGCTTGGTTTGATACATAAGCCCAATGCTCTGATCAGTCGCATTTATCTAAGGTTCCTGTGTTATTTATTGCAACTCCAAATGAATATTCAATATTTTATCCATCTCAAGAGACACATATCAGTCTGCAGCCCTTTGTATGAAGCTACAATAATAAATATGTTATTAGGCGGAGGATGCTCCTCATCCTCTTGAATTTAATAGGTTTAGTAGTGACACCAAACTATGAAGTGATCCTATGGGGAGGAAATAGTCTTATCTCATGAGAAAAACCTGAAAAAGAAGACTTTTAATCAACAAATACATACACCTCTTTCATTTATCAATATCAGAACAACCAACTGTATAGGCTTAACTTCTCTTCAGGCGCACTCTCATGTCACATCGGCCTAATAAACTACTTTAAAATTGACAAACAGTCTGCATAAGGGACCTTCATAGCATATGATATGGAAAGAAGGATATTGTGTTGGTGTTGGGGGGGAGGGGGGAGGAATGTGTAATAGGGCATGTCCCTGCCAGCACTTTAATATTTTTGGCTTCAAGTTTTAACAATTATCTGTCACTGGGAAGAATAATTTCACTTTTAAAAATTTTGATAGCTGGAGAATTTGAAAGAAAGTACCTGAAATATTCATGCTCTACTTCAAGTCTTCTCCCAAGTTTGCTGATTATATTCTGAGACTGTTCTGATATGGCGAGTAACATTACACCTTCGCACAACAACGATTGTTCATTCAAGCAGGCTTACTGAATAGATCCATGACAGTAGTCCATTCCGGATTAACTGATAAATTTAAAGAAAACATAAAACCATATTTTTGAAATTCAACCTTACTTTCAGGCTCATTTGTAATATCGCATTTTCACTTCTTTTTTCTTTTGGATGACATCAAAACCATTTAACAATGAGAACTTAATAATGCAATGCAAGAATGCATCCATTTTATCCAAGAAAATAATGAAAGGGATATTCTGGTGAATGAAAAGGATTGCTTACCAAACAATGTTAGATATTTATGAATATTCAGGTCTAAATGAAATCTGTATAGGATTTTTTATGTGAAAATTTGGTTAAAATTTTTATTTGAACATCATAATTAGGTAAGGATGCTACTGAGGAACATCTGCCATGATGATATAACAGAATACCTACTTTTGTCCACTTTCTGGAGTAAGGGAGTGCCTAGCCAATCAAAAGAGATATCATTCATTCTACTGAATTATCAACTTAGGGACAAGGGTCACTTAGGGTCAACTTAGGGTAAATTAATAGCATGGGATGTTTTTTTGTTTAGGGTAAACGTTGCATTGAATATTCCATTTTTTTGGCGGGGAGGGGGAGGGGGGGGTTTTGCCTTGCTTCAGAGGATAAAATAGTTGTATAATAGACTAAGTAGTCCTGCCAATTCAGTTATTGAACATCTGATATTTATAGGTTTATAGGGTAACTTCTAAAAGAAGTTAAAGTGCTTAAGTAAGGGAACATGAGCTGGTCTACTGAATTGATTTATAAATATCTCAATACATCAAAAGGACTGTAATGTCAACAATCATCCTTTAAAACTAAGAGGCTCATTTTAAGAGTGGCTAGCTTTGCACAAGTCTATTATTATACCTCATAGGTAACCCCAAAATGACACTTATTGTCCAAAAATTATTACATAAGTTGCAACTATCTCAAATTATTCAAGAATGAAAGTATATATGTTTAAAATTTAATATTTGTTAGGACAAACAGGATGAAATACTGAGCCAGTTAGATTTTTTAATACATTTGTAATGATAAGAGACACCTGCACTGCATAGCTTTCAAATATTAGGGTGTCTACAATTCAGAGAGGAGGCTTATTTGAGAAAACGGTTTGATACTGACAGCAAACACATTACTTGGATGGAAACAATGTTATTGGTGATCTCTTGAGAAATGATAAACACACTCCCCTTGTATGTCTATCATCATTTCTTCTTCAGAAAGACGACCTGATATTAGCTGGTGTTAATCAACAATTATCACACCAGAAGCCAAATTTTAAAGGAGCTATACTGTCATGTAGGCCTACCAATTTCTGTTCCTTACTTTTTCCATATGAAGCTTCCTCAGATCACAAGTCTTAAATGATCCTACTGATTTCTGTCTTATTTTCAAACAAGATACCTCTAAAGTCATAGCTCATGTGTTCAACTATGTGTATCCAGGACTTTGCTTTTGCTGATAAACCATTATTTAAATAAAGGTTAAAATGCAAAATTACTTGGAGTTTCTGATCATGTCCAATATGTGCTGAATTATTGCAGAATATGTGCTGAATTATTGCTGAATCTCAGATTTTGTATTAGTTAATGTGATTTCAGGTCTGTAAAGTCAAAGGAGATACATTTCATCCTACCAAATATGGTATCTATTGTACATGACAACCTCCAGTAACGATTGGACTCTTGCAAGTGAAAAAAATATTATTGTACTGTTCTACACGGATAACAATACTAACAGATGCATACTGCAGTTTAGACCTAGGCTTGCCTAACTTAAGCTAGCCTAGGCTGAGGTCTATTTTAGGCATAGGTATATTTTAGGCTAGCCTATATTAGCCCAGTATGTATGAAAGTATGGTATTTTAGTTTTGCCATAACATTGGGAGTGGGTGTGCTCCCAACTTAATACTAGGCCTTATAGTCCTAGACCTCACGGAGTTTTGCCCTTGGAACATTAGCAGGACAAGCACAATAACCCAAATTATAGTAAGGTGTTGCTCCTAACCCAAATCGTTAGCCATAATAGATCGCTAATTTCCCAATTGAAGAGCTCATAACGACAGAAGATGCATGCCTTGTAGTTGCCATGTAGCCTCTCAGTCACAAATTTAGGGTACGTTGACAACCAGGGTAGCAGACTGTACTTGCCCGTGAAAACTGAAGTTGGAAACTAGCAGACTACAGTGATGAGCAATAACCCAAGGAATGCCAAAGGTGCATAAAATGTTGCGTACATCTAGTAAGGAAAAAGGTTATCGTGATGAGAATCAAAGAAACTAAACTGCTAATAATATCGCTCATTAACTAATTTACTAGACAAGGCTTTGTATGTAACTTAATACATATCAGAGAGCTAATCAAAACCTTCCCTACGACTCTGACGTCTTGACTTTGGAGTAAGCAAACACAAGTGAATTGATATGCAAAAGGTTTTGGCAAAAATCGTTGGAGAGTTGTTGAATGAATACATTTGTAACAGTAAACAGATACAATGTAATCATCATTCTACCCGATAGCAGTCTATTCTATTGAAATTTTATAAATGGATTCAATTGGTTAAATTTTAAAAGAAATATGGATACAATTGGACAACTGGGTAAAGAATCCTATTTGAGGTAAAGGTAGCTGTTGTAGCTTCTCGTTAGGCCTATAGGAGGTTCACAAGATTTGGGAGAGTCCTCATGTACAGGCTAGCAGCTATGCCCACCCGCCCCCTCCCAACCTACCAACAATAACCCATTCTGAACATAAATTATTAATGATAATATAACATAAAAAAAGAAGAATACTCAACTTAGTGACATTGCAACCATAGTCAAAACTGAATTAGAAATAGTATTCCAAAGCCTTGAAGAAAGTTAACATTACTCTTATATAGCAGTATGAACCAGAGCTTTCCTAATTTCCTACATGAACATGAAAACTAGCTAAGACTATGTGTTATTTGCAATATTTGTTTCAACTCTGCTGAAATCTGCAGTAGATCTGATCTAATATACTATAATGGGAACTATTCCGATGTACCGAAATTTTGAAACATTTGTCAGCAATCCTTGTATTTCCTTTGTGTGATATTACTTATGATGAGAATAAATGTCAGCTTGGTGAGAAAAATTTGGTCACAGGCAAAGTTGCCTAGCAAGATTCCTGATTCAGTGAACTTAGCTATTGAATAAGGACTAGAATTCGCATGATTTCTGTGAAAGATATTATAACGTCTGCATTCATTCCTTGCTAGCTTGATAAAAAGTGTTTTCTGTGAGACCTTTTTAAGAATTCCTTTTACAAAATTGTATCTCTGCTGTAAGTGCATAGGTTGCATTAAAAACCGTGAAGATGGTTGAAAGTGTTTTTGCTCATATGGCCGTCCATGATCAACTTAGTGTTTGGCTATTGCGTAAGACCTCATTGCCGAACAAAATGTCTACCTCCAGCAACAGGACACACATGTGATAGCTAGCAAATCAATCATATTATACGTCTAGTTGACTAAGTTAAGAGACTGTCTGAACACTCAGCAAAAAGGTATGTTTCAGATGAATTATATTTCGTTGGGTTACGGTTTGTTCTAAACTTGCAGTACACGCAAATACATGTTTATACTTTAGTGAACAATATGATCTGTAGTGTAGACCTAGTATAGTAACAGTAACAGTAACAATGTGTAACTGTAAGGCCTATTCTTCTGTAAAGTGTAAGTCAAGTTTAAGTACAGCATTAGGATAAAGTTATACTGTAAGTTGTTAGGCTAATCCTATTACTACTAGTAGTCATTAAAATTATTTTAGGCCTAACTTTAGGATTCTTCCACTTAATTACTGAATCTTTGGTAGGCTTAGTCTATGTGAAGAGCCATTCTCAAGATAGTAATGATACCACAAAACACCTGACTTACTATAAGTATAGCCTAGGTTAGTCCTTCTGTAATTGTGTGACAGTCTCTTAGTACCTTAGGCCTAGGATGTAAAAAGTAAGATTAAGAAGAAACATTAATTCATAAGCCTAGATCTAGCCTAATTAAGATGTGTAGCCTACAGGATTTTAAACTAACTTTGTTTGGATGTTTTCCTAATAATAGGCCTACCTATAACCTAACTGTTACTAGGCCTAACCCCAGTTAGGTAGCCTACTTTTAATTTGGATCTTAGACTTACCAAAAAATACCAAGTGCAAGGCCTATCCTTGTGGCCTAAGCAATTTTGTCAGTGCTGATGTCCAAGCTTACATTTCAATCGCTTTTTGTGATTACCTTTTTGCTCAAATTTCATGCCAGTTGCCAAAAGAGATCAAATTAAAGCTTTGGCACAAATGAGACTCACAGTTTCTAGTGTGTATACATACAGTTTCCAGGGTAGCCAATGCTATTTAACATATTGGCATTTTTATTATATTAAAACTTTAAAGGAAATTGTACTCTTCTCTAAATTTATGTTCTGTTTTAAAGCATTTACCAGACCAGATTTTTTGAAAGAAGGCTTGAATAAAGACATGTCTTTGCAGTTCAGTTATTTGGTATTACCTTCAATACCTCCAATGTTTTCTTTTCAATTTAATCAATTAATATTATTTGTTCAAGGTTATTTATAAAATGGAAGAAAATTATTTCCCAAGAGGATCATCCCATCCACCAGCAACAACATCAGATAAAGAATCGCTCAAGAAAACTAAAAAGAGGAAACCAGATGGTGTTGCAAAACCTGAGAAAGAATCTCCAAGTTATCTCTTTGGGGTGAATAAAAGATTTTTTTATCTGTTGTCAGCAGTTGTCTAAATTTGGCTATATTAATTTTTTTGTAAAATTGTTAATTAGGATTAAGAAAAAAAAATGTGTTCTATTCTACATGATTTTCAGAAACAAGCTAAAACTTGGGACAAAAGTTGTTTGACATTCAGGTTTCTTTGTCCTGTAAAAGTTATTCCTACAATTTGTGATAGATATTCCTTACTCAGTGTCCAGTACTGTACTTCTTCATTAATCTGAAAATTTTGTTGCTTCAGGTTTCACTCAAAGTGTAAAAACCTTCATTGTTTCCCAGTCTCTGCAAAATGCATTGCCACAAGCAATCCAGTTTGACTTGTGCGAGTCCAAGAAGCTAAAATGCAGTTTTCCATTAAGCTAATTTGACAATATCATTATCTGCATTCTGTAATGGAATCTATTGTCTACTATTAAAAGTGTGTGATCAGTTTAACTGTTATAAATTGCTGTACTGTCATTCTTAAAAGAAGTAAAGTGATTTCTAAGGAAATTTATTAAAGAGACTTAAAAGAAAATTATATATCAGAGACTCCTTGGACAATTTGTTATTAAATGTTTCATATTTATATAGCCAGAGGTGGTTTAATATCGAACTATTACTAACCCTTGAAGCATTTACGAATGATCAGATGGTTAACTAGCCTTAACTAGCATTATTAAAAGCAATAGCTTGATCTGTATTAAAGGCAGTTCATTTCACACTGTCAATACCAAATGACCAGTTAGTGAATTATTTATCTTTCTAGTTAGGTTAAACATTACATACAGTAAGCATCCAATCATGGTATCGAAGTTTTGTAACTTCTTTAAGTTTTCTATCTTTCTGTAAGTCTTTGGAAGTTTTATAACTAACTTTTTTTTGTAAAGATTGTAAAAGAGTAAAGATGTAGGTCACAATTTCAAGGATTGCTTTCCTTCCTGAACAGTCTCAGTCACCTCGCAAGAAAACAAAGAAAGAAATAAAAAATGCCAAAGAACGAGAAAGAAAACAGAGGAAGGTACAAGAGGCAAAGAAACCTGCCCAGAAGGTAGAAAAGGAAGAGCTGGATGTGTCAGAGAGGAATCTTGAGAAGAGGATGAAAGAACAGAATTTAGAGGAGGCCAAGGAATCATTTCATGGCAGTACAACCCCGCTTGAACCTCTAAGGCTAAAGGTAATTTCTGAGAAAGCCCAAAAAACATAGGAGCAAGTGAAATCTAGTTCAATCTAGAAGTATTTTCTAATCTTTTTGTATTCTACTCATTTACATTTTCTTTTGTTAGTTCACTAATATAGCTATTTAGCTAATTCATTGTTTGATACAAAACTCAGTATCTAATTCTTTTAGCAAAAAAGTTGCATCAAGCCAGCAATTAGAAAAATATGTAAAGACAATAATTCTACATAAAACTTATGTGTGCAAAGTAGTCTAGGTCCTGGTAAGTCCACTGTGAAGCTATTTGTAGATCTAGTCCTAGTGCTTATGTGTTTCTGATCACGTTTTTCATGAGGTATCAAGCATCTTCCAATGATGAAGAATAAGTTGAAGATCAACAAAAGAAGTTCCGCTTAGACTTGTTCCATGTCCTAACAATTGTTTATTTCTTTCTTATTCTGTGAAAGAATTTGACAGAAAACCTTCTTCTCTTGGGTGTCGTGAAGGATATCGGTGAGCTGGAGCTCACAATTAGTCTGCCCAGCGGGATCATAGGTTATGTGACTGTTACCAACATATCCAATACCTTCACAAAACTTCTTGAAAAAGTTAGCGAAGAAGAAACAGAAGATGATAATGCCCTGGTAAGATTATCCTTGGAAGGTCTCTCATTTCCTCCTAAATGCAACTTTTTTTGTTATTCTAACAAAATTCAGCTAAGTCTTGGCTGGCAGCGTTACTATCGTTATTTCACGTTTGTGGTTATATTAGTTTTCTTTTCATGGTCTCAGAAATAGCCCTGAACTGAACCTTAAAATCTCAGGACCAATATATGTTGTTCCTGGTTGTATGATGTAATGGCATGACAGGGGAAATACGAGCAACCTTACTTCTGCTGGCAGAACAGAATTATGAAGTTATTCACGAAAAAACATGCTTTTGATGTAACATAGCAACGATTGTTGAACTCTCATACTGAGTTTCTATGCTCTTCTATATTTTCACTTGCCTCCTGAAATTCTACAGATATTATACAAACAAACTTTTGAATGTTTCAATCTGTCAAGTGACATGTCTTGAGGAACAGCAATTTCTTCTCTGTCTGAATTAAGATTAAATGTTGAATTGTTGATATCCATGTTGTTGAATGTTGAATTGTGAATACTCATGTTGCAGGGATTTTATTCTTAAATAGGACGATGTTGCTCTCCAATGTCTGGAGGACGGAAACTTTCTTCTCTGTCTGAATTAAGATTGAACTGTTGAATTGTTGATACTCATGTTGTTAAATGTTGAATTGTTGATACTCATGTTGCGGGGATTTTATTCCTAAATAGGACGATGTTGCTCTCACAAGCTTGTATCGAGTTGGTGATCTGGTGCCTTGTCGAGTCCTGAGCTCTGAATCGAAGAGTGGAAGTTACACCAAAGTTTCCCTTTCTCTAAATCCTTCAGATGTCAACAGGGATCTCAACACAGCTATGTTGCGCAAAAATTTGGTAAACACATCGCCTTGGGTCTGGGCAGTACAAACAGATATTTCATAGGAGTTATAAAATGCTGTGAATTTCCCTCGTCTCGGGGGGGG
>KN887715.1:0-24916 GCA_000934455.1 Apostichopus parvimensis | reverse complement strand
ATGATGATGATGATGATGATGATGATGATGATGATGATGATGATGATGATGATGATGATGATGATGGTGTTGGTGGTGGTGGTGGTGGTGGTGGTGGTGGTGATTGCTATCACAGTGCTATTATAGCTCTCTGTTAGACATGAATATTCTGTCCACTAGCTTAATTATTGGTAGTATTTTAGAGAGATGTACGCATTCCTGACCAGACTTTGAAAATTATATTCAATGTTCACTCTCCAATAACCATGACCTATGTAGTTCCTTTTTAAAGTCCCAACTTGATTATGATTCACAATTTTAAGTTTTCTCCTCGAGGACAAATGACAAACCATGACGTAAATTACTATCTAATATTTTAGAAGAACAAGGGATTTAAAGAATTTAGAATTCATCCTTAATTGTTACTAAATCTTTGCCTTTGTTGTTTTTTATTTTTTACAGCAAATCAATGATTATCCTGAACCTCTTGTTATTGGAGAAAATGTGGTTCTTGGACAAAATGTGTAAGTTTGTCCACATCTTTCTGGAATTTTTCTTGTTTCATATCAAAAGATCAGTTGGTTTCTGTCAGGTGATAAACTGTTCCATGATTGCAGAAATGCAGTGTCTGAAAATTTGAGCCAGAACTAAAAACATGAAGTTAAACCATGAGTGGAGTTGTGTTAAGATCATCATCTAAACTTACATTATATTGTCAAAGTTATGATCATGATTTTTAAAGATCATTTCCAATAAAAGCTGCATTTTGAGTTCAAGTTTCTACCACTCTTTGCCACAATTGTTGACATGTCTGTCTAGTTATTCAGATGCTAGTGGCAGTGTGACATCACAGATTTCCAGAATGGCTTTTCCCAGGCAAGGCTTTTAAAACCAGATATCTCCCCAGATGGCACACAAGTTTTCTCAGCTGTTTTTGTGGGAGTTGTTCTTCACAAAGATGTCTTGTCATATAATGCATTGATGATAGGTTGGGTTTGTGTCCCCTTTAAGGCAAGGGAGAAGACACATGAGCATATCACCTTCACACGTTGTTACGACCAAACTTACAAATTATGCACATTAACTATCAGAAAGTTGCCCTAACTGCTTTTCCCCACATACTTTGCACTCCCCATTAAATATTGGTTCCTTCTATTTGTACAGTGTTAACATAAAGCATTTACGAGTGCTCTCTTTGAGTTTTATACTCAATCGTTCTTTTCTTTTCCTTCAGGACATTCGGTCGTATGTATGGAAGGGTCTTTGTGAAGCTGCCTGCCTGCAAAGGGAAGGACAAACTGGAAGGTATTTCACACGACAGTGTCTGGTCCAAAGACTCCAATCAGAATCTCTCCAAAGATGAAATCCGAGACAAGATTGACCGAAAGATTGATATTTTATCAGGGTCGATGGGAATATCAGTCGGACAAACCATCGAAGTTGTGTAAGTCCTACATAGAAATGTATTAATAGTTATGTTTTTACCATATTGGGTAACCTTTTGTTTCACTTTCAGGGGAAGAAAAACATGAATCGATAATCTGATCACCTGTATTTTTCCGTCAACAGGATCAAAATTGTTTACAAGGAGTTCATTTTGGTTCGCACCAAGTCCGACATCCTTGGCAGAATACATTTAACGGAGGCTAAAGATGAAACAGAACAGGTGTGGTTCTCTCTTTGTGTTTGGGATATGACGTATCTGTTTAAATGTTTTTAACATCGAATATTAATTTTCATCCCTGTCGGCACTCTCTTTTTGTAATGCTTTCATCGCTAGGCTATGAATTTTTCATTGCCAGAAGCAAATTGTGATGGGTACCGCAGTATTTAATTGTAAAGTGTGAAAATACTTCATTTTGAAAAAGAACTTTCTAGTGGCTGGTTAACCTGTTTGATGTTTTTGCAAAGTATGACACCCGGAGAGGTATAATAGTTTCTATTTGTTTGTGAAAGAATGGAATACTTCATATTTAAATGTCATCTTCCATGGACTATATCATACTTGCAATTTTACTCCAGGGGAAAAGCCCACTGGAAGACTTCAACGGAGGTCGTACCATAACTGCAAGAGTGATCGGATTCTTGGCATTAAAGGACGGTGAATTGATGCCGATAAATGACCCAAACTTTACAAAATTATCCCTAGAATTGACTGTTAAGCCAAGGTAAGGCTTTTGTTTCAACATCCTCCTTTACCCCTCCCCCTCCCACCATCTAATATTCTCCCATTTGAAGTTATTATCCACTGCTTCATCTTACAAAGAAAATAGTGGTCATTGTATGAACTAAGACTTAGTCTTATTCACATAATTTGTGTTGCCTTGATGATTTCAGGAGAAAATCACAACATGTTCCTGTGTTCCTTTGCTCAGTATATCGACAGGGTTTTGGTTTTCCATTATTTTGTCTGAGCTTTCATCAACCTTACAGTTGTTTGAAGTTTGAAAAATGATTTGAAAGAAAATAAGAATAATGATAGCTTTTTGTGTTTCTGATTGATTTGCAGTAAACTCGAAGAAAGTTTCCCCGTAGAGGTTCCATCATTTGAGAAAGAACTGAACAGCTACAAGAAGGGACAAAAAGTTGTGGGGTACCCTATAAAGGTAAGTAGCTTTTTCATTCCAGCACTGGTGTTAAAGGCATTGAAGACTCGCCCCAAACCGTGTGCCCCGCTCTGTAAAAGTTAACTTTTCGTTGTTTGCAAGTGAAGTTTTATGCTAGTTGCTACAAAATGCAGACTGTAATGAAACGTGATACCTTGTTAATTTTAGCTGGACCTGAGATGTCCATCGCTGTATCGTTTGTACACTGTGCTGTGGGTATTGACCGCAGCTGTATGTACTGACTGTACACGAGTGTCTAATTACCCACGGTAGCAAGCTGTGTGTGTATTTTCTGGGATCGATGGTGGTGTCTAACACTTCTGTTACACCTCATTCGAAACTAGGTCAGATTACTGGCATTAGACGTTTCTTTTTGCACAAGTCTTCATACCCTTTAAGAACTGAGTCTGTCTGTGGAAAATTCACACTCCATTATAACACACACAGATTTCCAGTGATTGGCAGGATATGCATTGCACCAGGTTATTTATTGATTATTACCATAGGTATTAATAATGAGATTTTGAGATCTCATCCCCCATTTCCAACTGACATGTTTTATTGTTTTTTATTTCTTTGTGTCTCTCTCCCTTCAGTATGTTGACGGATATGTATTCATGTCTGTGTCACCAGCCGTCCAGGGAGTGGCTCACGTTTTAGATCTCTCAGATGAGATTTCCATCTTGGAAAAGCCAGAGGATAGCTTCCCTCACTTTTGCGCAGTCAACTTGAAAGTGGTTTCTGTCGACAAAGATACACAGCAGTTAATACTCCAGCAATCTCGTGAGTTGCGCAAAAAAGGGAACGAGAGAGTTACAGAAAAATGTTTGAATGTTTCTATTATTATTTATCATAACATAAGTGTTATTATTATTCAATACAGTATTGAACAAGTAAAATAAATATCCTTGTTTATTTGTCATTCAGTTCATGATAAAAACTCAGAATCAACTTTTCCAGCCTTGTTCTAATAATTTGAACTTTGCATGGAGCAAACCATGAAGTTTTCACCGACAACATTAGTTTTGTAGATTAATGGATTGTAATGTGTTTCCAATCATTCCCATAAGCAGTGTGTGTATTTTCTTTCTTTTTTTTATCTTTTCAAAAAGAACTCCTATCCAAGGACCTCCATCCCTTACAGATAAACCCCTCAAAGATTTGATAATGTGAGTCTAATGTAGCTCTCTTGCTGTGTTGTTACACTAGACTAAACTTGTATCCTTGAAAACTCTTTGAATTGCTCTGTTTGGTAATCTGTTTCACTTGGTTCCAACAAGGAGTTTTTCTTTGCTCATATTTCATGCATTTTTCATTTCTGTTGGTTTATGTTTTTAATATAGGACAAAACAAGAAACCAGTCAGCAAAGATGAAACTGTGATGGGAAAGATTGTTGATATTATTGAACATTCCATGTTCTTCCAACTTCCTCAAGGACACGTGGGGACAGCATTTGCGACCGATGTTAGAGATCATTTCACTCCTAAACCTTTGAAAGGATTCAAAGTGGGACAGTTTTGCAAGTAAAATATTTTAACAACTTCCTTAATTTCTGCATAAAGGAAACTTTTATTTGCTCTTTACAACTTTCATACCTTTAATTATTTTTAGGGATTAATTTGTCTGGTATCACATAATAAAAAAACTGTGCACCATATAGCCAAATTGTTATGCAAATGAAGGTATAGATAAATACAATACACTGAGAGATCATTTGTATTTTGTAACATTAACACTGCCAAATGTTTTATCCGATACCATTCAATACCTTCCAAAGAAGCAATTTAGTGAATTTTAAAGAGAAAAAGAAATGGCAGTATGAATCTCTGACAACTTACATGTTTGATGCAAGCTCTCTGTGGTACAAAAATGTTGCATTTTCTACCATTAATATCTAGAACAAATATGCAAGAGAGTTGAAAGCAAATTTCACAAGAATGCTAATGTTGATATTCCTTTATGAAAAGACGGTGAAGGTCCAGTCGACTGACTTTCATTGGCTGTTTATCATTACACGTAAAGTACGGAAAACTCCTTGTACATTCTGAGATAGGTACTTCTGTCTTTGGTTATAGCAGCAAATTCTACAAAGATGCAAGCCATCTTTTTTGTTCAACTGTAAATAAGGGACAGAATCAGTCTAAAGACACAAAACCCATCAAATTCCATTATCGAGACAACAAAGACTGTGTTTTGTAAGATTTCTATCCTTGTGCACTGTCCAACTCAAAATGCTCCTGGATCAGCAGGATATATGATTATTATTTGTTTTGAATAAATTAATAAATTCATTTGCATAGATGTTACATCCTTGATATGGAGCCGGACAATCATGTCTCCCTCTCTGTGAGACCTTCTCGAGTGGAACAGAAAAAAGTGAAGGATATGGACAACGACATACAAAAGATTGATGACTTGAGAGTTGGACAAGAGGTCAAAGGTTACATCATGGACATCAAACACGATAAAATAATAGTCGGGTAAGTATTTGGGTGAAGTTACTTGCATCTTTTTACAATTTGTAGTTTGCAAGAATTGGAAAGAAAATATGTGTTTTTGATGGAAATTTAAGGGCAGAATAAAGAGTTGAATTATTTACTTCTCCACTATAGTGCTCTTCCATTGTTGCACATATCATTAACTCATTTATGCAAATTATCTTTTACAAAAATGGGGAAACATATGGAGTAGTCTATATGACCGTAGTTATAAATGTCTGTTATTAATATATTAGACATTACAATATGTTATATTTGCTAATTATCGTTTTGCTAGTTTGTGGAAATCTTGAAGATGATAAAGGGCAGCATCTTTTAGAATTCTCTGGTTACAATAAGCAAGGACTTAAAATGAAGTTGAAGTCTTACTTGTCTTCTGTATGTCGATTTTCCTTTGTTTTTCATTTTGATTGTTATGCAAATCTAACAAGCTTTTCCATCTTTTTAGACAGTATTATCAAAACATTTCAACAGACCATCCTTACTCACAAAACTGCTTTGAATCTGAACAATGTTTACTATGACCATTTCTCTACAATAAAGATCTCATTGGTCTATGTTATTGATTGATTGATTAATTGATTGATTTAATTGATTGATTGATTCTTCATCATCTGTAGTGTTTCAAGAAGTATCCATGGTACAATGAATACATCAGCTCTGACATCCATACTCAAAAAGCAGCTTACACCAGGCAACCCCATCAGTGTGATTGTCAGCAAGTAAGTCAAAGTTTGAAACTCAAGCCCTGTTGGGATTTTGGATTTGACTGATTGAGAAGACAATTCAGTCAGTTATTTGGACTGGGAAGACAACAATTTAAATCAATGAATGTTTGTCCTGCCCAGTAACTATTAAGTAGAAGTTTGGAAAGTGGTAAAAGTTAACCATTTTTGAGGCATATTCAGTGGGAAACATGCACTTGTAGGACTGTGTCAAAACACCAGAGTAAAAGGAAAAATGCAAGATAAGACACTTTTAAAGTTTTCAAACAGCCACCTGCTATCTTCATCCTGTCTGCTTGTTACAACACTCCTACCCTACCACACCCCACCCACCAATGCCAAATCTACTCCCTATTCTTACAAACGTTAAAATATGCAGACAACCAGATAATTATTTCACATTGTAACTTTTTTGTGATAAAAAAAATAAATAAATAAACAAATATATCTTTGACGAAGAATCAAGTTGGAATGGCATATGTCATTTTGAGAGTTTCTTTTTAAAAGAAACAAAAGAACACAGTTTCTGTTTTGTGTCATCAGTCGAATTCAAGTCCTTCAGTCTGTCACTCTATGTGTCTGTTCACGTCTGTTCATTATTTGCACAAGTCTACAATAGTCTTTTCATTGTTGCTAGAGGAACACATACATGCTAGTAACAGTGACAGCGTATCATTCAAGTTAAAATTTGAATCTTTAATTTGACTGAGTTTGATTTAGTTGACTCTAATACAAGATCGTCATGAAGGAGTAAACTGTCAGCACTTTGAATCAATTTTATCTTCTAGGATAAGAGGCAACCGAGTTACTTTTGTTTCTGTGGAAGAGAAAGGAAGACTTGGTCAATCAGATGACGAGATGTCTAGTGATGAAGAATCAGTGGGTAAATATTTCAGCCTTCTGGTGTTACTATGGAAACCACCAAAAGTGTCTATTCTCTTTACAACGTATAGCCTGAGGATGAGTTAAAGACATTTTGCAAGACCCAAAAAAAAACAAGTCTAGTTGTTTATAGTCCTTTGAATTGTAATCTATCTTCTGTGAAAGTACCTTGCAGACGGTTTCAATGATTTTACCGTCCTCGCCAGAGAAAATGAAAGATGATGTCTGCAGATAAACGGTTCAATAAATATTAAATGTTCCTTCTGTGGTTGTATGATATTAATGATCAGAGTTATGCCAAAGACTGTGTTTAAGTTGTGTACAGAAGCACCCTTAATAATCCCACAGATTGCAAGAAAAGAACTCAAACAATTTAATGACTAAGGGCTGTTTTTAAAACATATTTACAAAATAGCATTATCAAGAAGAATTTATGGAATTTTTGTGAAATTTCTCAGAGGAGTCAAAACCAGTAAAGGAGAAGAGAAAGGATGTGGAGAGTGAAGAGGAGGATGAGGATGACGATGAGGAAGAAGAGCAGAGGATGCTGGAAGAATCAGTGAGTGAAACTTGAAGCATTTAATTTATAATAAAATCCTACATTATAAGGAATTTCTTTTGATACATCGTGTTTCTCAATCTCAACGAGCAATTGCCTCATCTTGCACTGTGAAGTATTTCTTCCTGACCAAAATGTCAACCAGCATTAGCCCAATCGCATGATGACTACGATTAGTATTTCCCAGAATAGTATTTGCGTATTAGGCTAGGTGCTCGTAGATCTGCTATGAGTGTCCTTGATCTAACTTAAGCGTTGCTGTGTTCATCAAGTGGCATACTTTATTGAGATGTTGAAGTTTGTTGAGATGGACATATTAAGCCAGCAAAGTGACAATGTATTTAGTGTCCATGTATTTGGTGGAGAGAGACGTGTCATTGTCCAAACAACCTGGTCTTTAAAGCACTATATTGTGTTAGATTCTTGGGCTCTGCTCAAACAGTTATAAAACATGCTTACAAACATGCTTGTGTGTCATATTTTCAAATCCCGATGATCTGTTTACAAAACAAACGTCCCTTTGTATGTTTGATGTGTTTGATATAATTTTTCGTTCTTTTAACTTTGTTAGCATACCTCACCCTATTGAAGCTTGATCAATAGTAACTGTCAGTTTTAAAAGAGGTGATCTTTACCAACTTGGCATAGGTATCAGTGCATTTGTCTTCATATTGATCATAGGATATTTGCAACCGTTAATTGTAATCCCCCACAAGTAAGTTAAATAAAGCAAGAAGACATCTGTGGACAGTTTATTAATATATTTGGTGTTTATTCCTTGCTTAAATCATCTATGACACGGCAGTGATCTGTAACCTTCCTGTTTGCTTTCAAGGCAGCGGGGAGAATTCCACAATCACAACCTGGTTTGAATATCACAAAGATTACTTGAATGCTTCATTTTTTTTCCAGGAGAGTGATTCTGAAAGTGAAGAAGATGAACCAACTTCTACGGTCTCAGTCGACGAGAAAAAAGGAAGAAAAGGGAAGAAGGTGATAACATTGACTATTCATGTATTTGTTCTTGTATTTCTCCAGTTATAGGATCAATCCTTATTTAGGGGAAATATGGATGGGAGGACGAGTCAGGGTAGGAGAAGGGGGAGGGATGGTTAGGGGTCACAGTAGGAGGGGGGAATGTGGAGAGCTAACTCAGCCACACTCTCATCATTGAAAGAGAGTGGAATTTGAATTCATCTGCCCATCACGTTGTGTTGTGTTTTTATTCCGTAGGGACGAGACAAGAAAGCCAGACTTCAGATCAACGTCAAGGATGCTTGGGATGAAGAGGCCCGGGATGTTGTTGAGAGCAAAGATGACTCAGACTCAGAGAGCGAGGAGGAGGAAGAGAAAGAGGTCAAACAGGTCAGTGGTGTACTTTGAAAGAACAATAGGAGAAATTCCAAGGGATCTGTCAGAAAATTTGTCGATCATTTGAAGATTTAACACCAAATTTTTTGGGTTCCTAAAAGGAGAAGCGATCGCAACCATCATTTGGTCACAGTGATAGCGGTACTGCTGATGAACAAACAACCAGATAAGAAAACTTCATATATTCATGTTTGGTGTACCACTTCAAAAAATAGTGTAGACTTGAGTAAGTCTCAGTATGACATCATTGAGCAACATGTGGTAGGACTGTAATGTTATTCTTTGTTAGTCTATGACAAGGTTGTTTTGTCTCTAATTGAAATGGGATTAAATACGAATGCTGAATCTTAAATAAGAAGTTCTTAGCATGACACAACACTGGCAGTGGTTTTAGGGTCAAAGATATTTGCACTCACCGAGGAGATGTGAAAGAAAGAAACACTACGGCCAAACAAATAGGCTCACCTCCTTGCACCATTGTGACATTGCAGATCGCTAAATTGGCAACACACGTGACAAGACCCTGATATATCCCAGATGGAAGCAATATTTTTGATATTTATTTTGGACACTATATTTACAGTATTTTCCACAAAACTTGTTTATAATTTACTTGTCAGGTTCGGTTGTTCAGTGCTCATATTGTTTCATTTATTCTCTCTTCCTTCGTAGGTCGCCAAGAAGCAGACGAAACAGGAGAGATTAGCGAAAGCTAAGGCTGAAGAAGATTTCCTGTTTAAGGTAGTCAGCCTCTTCAATCTACGTTTTGATTCCGACGTAAAACTATTGATCTGCAATATAATGTTTGGATAGCCAATTAGGACAATGACAAACGAAATATCAATACGTACTAGAATCATCTTCAGTATTGTGCCTGAAAACACATTTAAATCCCAGTAAATATTCCAGTTTGGTAAAAGATTGTCAATTAATTGTTGATATCGTCAATGAATATCCTCCACAGACGGAACGTGCATTGATGGACACTGACCGAGCCCCAGAGACCATCGATGATTTCGATAGGATGGTAACGACCTCGCCAAACAGCTCCATTGTCTGGATCAGGTACATGGCCTTCCATCTAGACGCAGGAGATGTGGAGAAAGCAAGGGCAGTTGCTGAGAAAGCACTCAAGATGATTAATTTCAGGTAACGACTCTAACAGTCCACGATCATAGAGATATTCTACGAGTTACAGGAGAAACTCACAATTTATGATTTTATTAAAAGAAGCATATTGTAATTTGTATGTTACTGGACTTCTGCAAGGCACCCATGAGGAGCAATGTTATGATGTAAGCAAGACCTGGATCATATAATCAAACAGTGTGGATAAAGCATAATCATTCAATTAAATGCTTTTTTGAATACACAGAAATTTCCTAACCTTAATATATAAATCATAGAAGCAAAGCATAACATCTTTGTTGAAATATTCAGCCAAGACTCTTCATTATTTTCTTTCTTTCTTTCAGGGAAGAACAAGAAAAGTTGAATGTTTGGGTGGCCCTGATGAACCTGGAAAACACCAACGGCTCAGAGGATACGTTACTGAAGGTGTTTGAGAGGGCGCTCTCTAACTGTGAACCTTACCGTGTCTTTGAGCATCTCATAAATATTTACACGAGATCAGGAAAGATTGAGGTAAGCTGCGATGGAAAAAAAATTAATAGCTGTCGGGTTTAAACCGCTAAAACGTTATCTGTTTGAAAAAAGTGTATTGCAATATTATTTCATGTAACTGTCTTTTAGCGCCTTTGAATAAACTATTGTCGAACTTGGCGCTTTATAGATGTCTTCTGATTGATTAATTGACTGAGTTGTCATTCTAGTCAGCAGACCCATTGTGTACTAACATTGCTCTTGTTTTTCGTTTAGTCTGCAGATGACGTGTATAACACCATGCTGAAACGATTCAGACTAGAGAAAAGCGTCTGGGTGCAGTACGGCACGTTCCTGATGCATCATGGGAAGCAGGACTCAGCCAAGAACCTCTTACAGAGGAGCTTCAAGAGTTTAGCCAAGAAGGATCGTAAGTTACTTTTAGTTTGAAGAGATGTAACTTGTACAATCGTCTCTGCTGAGTAGAACGTAAATTGGCTCTGGATTATAAAATGTCGTGACCAGTCAACAGTTTATGAAAGTCTTCTTTTCACTGAGTTTATATGAAAGATGGTCCAAAACTCAGGAAAGTGTTAGTTGATGGTAACAGCCATTGTTTTATGAGTTGCCTGTTTCGTAAAGTGTAAAGCTTTGGTGCTTTCACTGAACATTTATTAGAATTTTCTCGTTGGGAGTATTACATATGTTTGCATTTTTATATCTACACACACACAAAAGAAAATTGCTGGTTTTTAAGCTACACATTCAAAAATTATCCCCAGAATATGATACATTTTAAATCTGATATTGATAAATCACTATTAAAATTTCTCATTTTCATTTTGTGAACCATGTTGGTCCCTCTCTCTCCTCCACCCCCTACCCCCCACACACACACTCTTATATTCGTATTGTTACAATGACATGTTTTGTTTTATATGTTTTGACAGACATAGATGTGATTTCAAAGTTTGCTCAGCTGGAGTATAAAGTTGGAGAGCCAGAACAAGGGCAGACTATGTTTGAGAATGTCCTGAGTAATTATCCAAAGAGGACAGATATCTGGTCCATCTATCTGGATATGGTCATCAAAACAGGGGACATGAAAAATGTCAGGTAAGCACTCACCTGTAAGGGGTACTATTACAGGTTACACTGTGGGGGGGGGTCACCGGGGATACCACAATTGTAGGAAGGGTACATGGGGGGTGCAGTTACTGGATGAATATGCATTGAAGTTAATACTACTCTTGATAAATAGGCGTGGTTGCTGCCAATGAGTGAACACATTCTGTATTCTTTAATGTCATTAGATGAACATACATTGTGGATGCTGTTTGATATTGGATGAATGTAGAATATGCTGTATTATGTATCAACCATCACTGGATGAATGCACATAGCTGTTGCAATCACAGAATGAACATACACTGTTACTGGATGAATGTTGAACATGATAACTGACAATGACCCTGAATGATAACACTGCTCGGTTCTTGTAAATGGATGAACAAACTTTGCAGTTACTATCACTTTGTGGTTACTGCTACTAGATGAACACAAGATGTAGTTACCACCACTGGATGAACGCACATTGTATTTAAATTGAACAGTATTGAAGATATATATGGATACCATTATTGGATGAACAGTGGCAAAGATGAAGAAAGTGTTTAACACCATTTAATGAACACATGTTGTTATCAGAATGTGTTTCTTGTCAAGAGAATCTACAGCAGATATTTGAAACAATCAATGGGCCCCATTAGAATATCCCTTACTGTGGCTGCCTTCTTCCAGTGTTAGTCACAGGCTCGAAGTAAATTCTCACTCAAACTGTACACTGCTGCTTTCATGATTATTTTGCTTTCTCCTTTACTGTCTGCAGACATTTGTTTGAACGAGTCATCACACTCAATCTTTCGCCAAAGAAGATCAAATTCTTCTTCAACCGTTTTCTGGAATTTGAGAAGAAGCATGGGACGGAGGCGGAAGTAGACGCTGTGAAGCAGAAGGCCATCGAATACGTAGAATCTAAATCAGGGATGGATTTTAACGATACTTGATCTACGATTAGGGTTTGAAGAAAGTTTACAGCTGATGAGGTGAAGAAAGAATACCACGGAGAGAGAACCCTTACCCTCTATAGTGGACACTCCGAGTTAACCCTTGAGGTGTAATATTGTAACTTTGAGAGCCGCTGGTCTGCCTAGGGGGACGATGATGTAAACAAAAGTACAGCAATAGTCTGTAGTAATGAACTTCTGTCACTATCAAGTCCTGGATAACAAAAGATTCTCTCAAACTATGAATAGTGGAAATAAATACCCCAAACCCACCAGACTATATAGTCCTGGATAACAAAAGGTTCTCTCAAACAATGAATAGTGGAAATAATTACCCCAAACCCACCAGACTAGTAAATCCTGGATAACAAAAGGTTCTCTCACACTATGAATAGTGGAAATAATTTCCCCAAACCTGCCAAACTATTGCTTAAGGTTTGTTGTTCAGTGTTGTGACCATTTTTGACCTATTCATATTGAATGCTAGCTAGGAAGGGTCATATGACATTTTTTCCCTTCATCTTAATCTTGGTTGGGTTAGGAGTAATAATCATATACACAACCTAATGGTTCGAATTAAGTCTTCAGGATATTTTATAGATTTTTTTCAAGACAGCTGACAGAGGTTATAGAGGCTTTGTGTTATCCTAAAGTGCAAGGATTTATAATCTACATTTCTTCCTCGTAGAAATGTCAGGAATACAACAGTATCAGTTCCAGTGTCGGGACCTGTTTACAACTTTGTAGTAACAAATTCTCGGCAGTCTATCAAAGAGAAGTTATATAATCTATATTTCTTCCTCTTAGAAATGTTAGGAATACAACAGTATCAGTTCCAGTGTTGGGAGCTGTTTACAACTTTATAGTAACGAATGGTTGCCATTCTATCAATGAGAAGGTATTCTCTTAAAAAAAGGGAAAATGTGATGTTATTCTCTTGTTGAAACAGGGTTAAGGTTTTTATAGGGTTGGCCTTTGAAAGCATTGGACTAGAATTGGTTCTAATATGGAGAATTCTTAATCTAGAGCTCAGAGTTTCACTCACTATTTTGCTGTGACCTGAGAATGGCTTCTAACACTATTAAAGCATACATTTAGGACAAAAACAGTCTTTTTGTGTTAAAGACATGAAATATTATATTACATATAAATGTGATACAGTTTTTTGAATTATTTTCCTTTGTATTGATTCTAGTTATTAATTATATGAATTCAAAATTTATTCAATGGTATCTCTGATAGATTCTGAGATAAATAAAACATTTTGAGCTACAGAAGACACCAAATTATTGGTTTCCCAATTTGGAAAGTACTTCATTTACCAAAATTGATATTTTATGCAGCTTATCGTGTTTTGATTGCCTCTGGTGAATGGAATTGAGGAAAATAATAACAAGCAAAACACTTTGTTTCTCTGTTTTTACTTCTTCTTGTTCTTTTTATTTGGGGTGGGATGGAGAGGGGGGTTGGGGTGGAAGAGCATTTATCAGACTTGCCAGTCGTCGTTTCACTTTGAATTTCTTATATATAGGTACAAGAGAATATCTCATGGTATGAAGAGGGTGAGGCTGGAGTATTATTTGCTGTCTTAAATCCTTTCTCACATTACACTTGTCCTTAATAATTCATGTCTTAAGTGTTCACCCAAAGGTTGTAATCTTATTTGCCACATTTAATATGTAAAATAACAAAAAGATGAAACAAACAATGTTAGGTTTGATTAAATGGATTGACTAGTTTAAAATGATGAATTTTATCTTATAAGTCTTGCTCTGGTTTTGCATCAGGAGGGAACCAGTATGATTATTGTCATTATGGTTTCCTGTGATAGTCACATATGCTAAGTTCCTTAACACTATCAGAATAATAAAAACTAATGTTGAGATTCTATCCAACAAATCCATAATAATTCTTTATTTTTTTGCTTTTCTTTTGTCTTGAATTAAAGTAATCA
The DNA here is from genome assembly GCA_000934455.1 of Apostichopus parvimensis. Lineage (NCBI taxonomy): Eukaryota > Metazoa > Echinodermata > Holothuroidea > Aspidochirotida > Stichopodidae > Apostichopus > Apostichopus parvimensis. The sequence continues at coordinate 10,673 of KN887715.1, read as the reverse complement.
TTTTCCCCCAGATATTCTGGGGACATGATATTGATGTCAACCCTAATGATTACATCAAAGGTTAGTTTCTACACTAGTTTATGGGTTAAGGGGATGGGTGGGATTTTGATGGACCAATGTTTCATGGTGCTGTTTGGAGAATGATGGTCATATGCCAATGTTTCTGTAATAACCCTAGAAACAGACATATTTTATTTTTCAAATTAACCTCATTCTGGGCCGTTTTACAATTCTGGGAATGATCAGTGACAGTACATTAAATCTGGGGACAATTCTGGGGACGCTTTTAATCTGGAGACAGTCCATAACATCTGAAGGCAGTCCGGGAAATTGGAGACGTATGGTCACATGACTTGAAATCATACAAAACTTGCAAGCTGTTCAATACAGATATTTTATTAAGGGGGGAATTGAAAACTTCCCCCAAAATTTACGAGTTTTTTTTTTTTACGAATGGTAGTGGTGAGTTGGATACTGGCAGATCCTTGTCATGGGGTGGGGGGGGGGGCTACTGTATCAAGACTGACAACGGAATACAGAAATAACAAATCTCAAATGAGCACACTGCCACCACTCTCATAGCAATCATACATATTCAGTTGTGCAAATCCTACAAGATACAAAAGTCAGTCAATGAGTAGCAGGATTAAACTGACACTTTGGGGTCATCAAAGGTATGCTGTATTGGCCCCCTAAATGCTAGATATTCAAATATGGTCACCTTTGGTCAAAATTCTTAAACTGTTTTTATTACAACCTTCGAGGAAATTTTCCTCACTGGGACATTCAGTCAGCTTGTGTGTTTCTTAAAAATGTCTGAGAACAATTTGGAGAGTAAAGACCTCCAGGAAAGTACTTTTTGAAAACTTCTAGCAGTTATAGCGTGCTATAATTTGGGGCCTATACTGACTACCTTAAGGTCCCATTGATGATTAACAGAAACTACAATGATTACCATATTCAAGAGGAATATTTAGTGACAAAGAGTCGTTTGTGAATTAAATTGATTCACCATTGAAAGAAGGTCAATGTCTGAAAACCGTGTAAACAAAAAAGTAAACCTTGGATGAACCGCAAAGTTGGTATGTAGATCCACCTTATTGAAAAATGGGGGAGTTTAAAGAAATGTTCTCATATAATGTGACAAATAATTACTAAACCAGTTGTCTTTCTGGTTATATTGTCAAAATAACTCCCGTCGTCCTTATTAGGCAAGCTACTTGGTGAATAGCGCATTTTACCAGATACTTCCCTTGACCAAAGAGTAGCAAACATTCCTTTATAGCGCCCCCTGTTTCATACCGTCCTTTGGTCTCGTACAGAACACATTTTCTACACTGGTATCAAGGTAAACTTTGTTGCAATACTCACTTTCGTTTAGCGAAAACAAGGCGAAACAACTGCATGTACTGTCAGTATACGATTATTATTGGGTGGTTTATGGTAACTCGTGAGCCTGGCGTAATGTCGTGAACCTAAAACATTGCTCTCTCTGTAACTATAACTTGCCTGCTTAACGTTAGGCCTATGCTTTGAGCATATGCCTGGTCCTAGGCTATAATCGCCTAACGTATAATTTGATACGCTAACTGTGAGGCTAGGTCCATTAAGAGTGTTGTGTTGAGTTGTGGCACTAAGTGTAGTACCCTTTCTCATTAAGATAACGAATATCTACGAACCGAGGTTAACGTTACGGATTCAGTCGTCTCATTATCTTACAATCACACATAATCCTGAGTAGGTGATGTTGGATCAAGTTCCATCCGTCACCTGGTGGCACTGGAATGTGAATGGGACTTGACCAACATTTCTTTTGCTCTTTCATTTCAATTGAAGCCTAATTTAAAAGGCTTAATGACAGCACATTCTCAGGTTTTTTCCTCAAAGAACATAAGTTTAATAATGGATTTCAAACTAGCCTGGCTTATACTGTAGGTCTTTGATACCTATCTTTAATAATGACTGTGATAGCATAAAGCTCTATGACTGAGATTTTTAAAACAGTCTATAGTTTGTTTGTGTTAATTATGAAAAGCATGAAGGGGAACTTGAACTTAGAGTGACATTGAGTGTAAACATGTTTCCATTACCATTATAGGTCTAGCGAAGATATGTTGAAAGAAATACGAACATTGACCAAACTATACAGGAAATATAAATATACAAAATGTATACATGTATCTTTTGCCAGCAACAGTACGACAGTCATTGCACTGCAGGCCACATTACTGTCACCAACCCTGCATGGAGGCAAGTTTGTGCTTCAATTGTGAAGAAGCACCTATGCAACTGTTTCCCTAGGAAAGAGTGCAAAGACAATATGTTAGATTTAATAAAGGGGAAATGACAATTTAAAACTTAAGAATCATGTAGCCTTTTGCATATTTGCCAATGCTGGAAGGAATCTGACACCCTTCGAAAATGGAATTAACCAATTCCCTTTTAGATATTTTCTATAAAGGCTATAAAAGTTTGTTAAAAACTATACCTGCTAATGCAAATAAACAAAAGTAGTGTTGTGACCACAAGTATCTAATTTTGTTGTAAATTTCAGTTCATGTTTACGATGTATACAATAGATGTATAAATTATTTGCTTTCACGTCTCCTCCACAGGAACACAGTCTTGTATCATAATGGCTGGCGGACATGTAGATGAATCACAGTTTGCTCATTACTCTGGGTTTAAGAGGTTTTTCAATGCAGACACAACGTTTGGAAAGAGAAATGTAAGTTCAATGCAATCCATTACAGAGCTCTCTCAATTGATTTCCACTATGTCATCATGAGTACCTTCTCTGCACATACATAGCGAGTAAATTTAGGTTATAACTTAGCCGACCATTTTTTATTTTGTTTTCCCTTGTTGTTTGTATTGGGATCAGGACAATAGGCCAGCCTCTTGAGAAGACCTTCAGTAGACAGGGTTATTTGTGACATGTGTGAAATTTCTCAGCTGTGAAGACAAATCATCATTCTTAAGGCGAGGGAAATAGTTATATAAAAATGGATTAAGTGCTAAAGTTGACATAGTGCACTTGCTAAGGTCTCACCTTAATCAGGCAAATTGTTACTCAAAACTGTGCAGCCTATTAGCAGAGTTAACCTTTCACTTGTAATCAGTTACAAATCATTTAAATTGTTTAATAACACACGCTTTATCATATTAAGGGGGAAAAAAATTGAAATCGTATACAGACCTGCTGCATTAAGCTCACTTTAGCTTTGTTCGTTGGTGGTGTGAAAACTTCTCTTCCAGCCCAGAAAGCTGCAATAAGCTGGTAATACAAATAATCTTTACCTGATTATGGCAATGGTAACATCAGCTGTATAGTTATTCATGCCAAGTAGGTTAGTTGTTTTATACATCTGAAATTGATAGGCTGAAGGCCCCAATTAATTATGGACACACCCTTTGAAAGCAATTGGCTTTTTCGGGGTGAGAAGGGAAGACATAACCTTGCAAACCCAACCAGCTGCTTTAGACACTGTACTGCATCAATGTAACCTAGATTGATTCTCTTTATTTTTTGAATCCTTATTTCAGTGTGTAGTGGCCACGTATGCAACAACATTCTTCCTAGTCTGGTTCGTGAGGAGACGGATGAACAAGAACAGGCAAGCAGCTATAGCCAAATGATGACAGCCAGCACCCTTAGAGAGATGTTCAAATTAATTGCCCAGTTTAATGGGGTCTATAATATCTTGAAGATTGGAACTATCTGCAATCCTTAAAAGAAAAATGTAGAAAAACTTATGCTTGCTTATCTTTTTATGCCTTTTTTAATGTGAATTTAGAGTAAGAGAGAAAAATCTGATGATCTTGTACGAGAGATCCAACTTAGTGATTAACATGGATTTTATTGTAGCTACAGCTGTATGAACCGACGAATAGTAAAGTATTTACATAGTACTGTGAAGGTACTAATGAATACTGTTTATCAAAAAATATTGAAATTACTAAGCAGAGAGAGAGAGAGAGTTTGGTAGCATACCCATGTTGCATGAAGTAAGACTTATTACTAAATGTTCCCTTGTTACGAAACAGAATGTTGTGATGAGTACATAAGAGTGATATCGTTAACTGATGTGGAATAAAAAGATAAGCAATGTAAGCAGTTTTTTCCTCCTTTTTGGTTTACTTTACTTCATGAATCTAAAGAACACTTCCACAACCCCCCCCCCCCCCCCCCCCCATCACTGCATTACAGTTGAAAGCAACTTTCAGCTTTAAAGCTGCATTTTGTATTGTTATCTTATGTCCCTTTATCCGAGCAGTACCTCATCCACATATAACTCTAGTTCTCAACCTTTCCTCATGCAATGTCTCTTTCCTTTTATGGTTACCGTGTATGTTAGCAGTTGTGAACAATACATAATGCAACTTAGGCATTTCTACAAAACATACAGTAATATATGTTCCTCCTGAATGCCAATCGATGTAAGTTGCTAGCAAAGTTAAGTGCAGTTTCTGCAATGCAGTACAAGGCTTGTGAAGGTCCAGATCTAACTTTTTAAGATTTATGTGTAACCGTTGATGTTTCAACCACTCATTCACTGTAAACGAGGAACCCAGTAGTGGCTTAAAGGGATATTCCAGTGGCTGGAGTTGATTGCTAAATAAAAATGGTGGAAATTTTCTGCCTCTTTTGGTGAATAACTCGAGCATTTCATAATGTGCAGTGTTAGGGCTCAATGATAAATCACCAACAAGATTTGGATTTAGGAAAGTAAAGCTTTTGAAGAACATATGCTGTTATGTTTGTCACAAACCATCCACTGTGAGTCTCTTTTAGGAAGAACCAAAGATTTAGCTAGTTAGGCTAGGTTCCATTCAATCAACCATATCTAGAGTTAAGGGGAAGAGATATTGAGATGATATTTTCAACTAACACTTAATCCTCAAAGCCTCCCCCCCCCCCTTTCCTTCCTCTACAAGGGAGTCGGCTTCCGGGGTTCAATAAGCCATGGGTCACCGGTTCCTTTTTGAAATCCTGCTTTGGCCCCTGAAACAACAGCCACAAAAGAGACCACTCAGAAAAGACTACAGATGTAACACTGGAAGTGTTCTTTAAAAGTATATCTTTGTCTCCTGAGAAGAGTGCTGTCTTGCTGTAAACTTTCAAATGTATAACCATCCATGTTGCCGAGTTGGAAGACAAATAAAGTCACAGTAAGTATTGACCTATTAATGCATTTGATTTTACTAAGTTTGCTACCAATGGTTAAAAGAAGTTAAACTGGCAGACAAGTTAAACATGCTAAAAAATATTTTTAAAAAACTCCTTTTTTCATTTTAAGTATTAAAGCAGAAATATTATTCATCACTGGCAGAATTACAAGTTTTTGGATGAGGAAATAAATAGAACAAAGAGAAAGAAAACCTGGTGCCAAATTATGGTTGGAGACAACTATTTGAAAAACACTGACACATAGTTGCAACAACTAACAAACATTGACAAAGCAGATCCTGTTATAATATCTTCCAACAAACTTTTTTTTGCCCAATTCTATTATATGTACTCAGACAACTGACACCCTAGGGACATACTCTTTTCATAGTTTAAATGTTATGGCACCCATTGGTATGACTGATGAAGAAAATCAGGTTCAATTATGAATGAGAGATTACAGACACTGGAGTTCACCCATCACCATCTCTCAGACCTGTATGGCCTAGAGCTATGTATGATAACTAACATAGCACCAGATAATTAAAAAAAAGTGTTCAATCTGTTTAACATTAAGGAAGTTCACACCCAACCACCAGTCAAAACCACCACAACAACAACAACAACCACCAGTCAACTGTGACATATCCTCCACGATAAGGGATTGCTGTGACAATTCTTCATTCAAACGATTCTTCCTCTTCATTGTATCCAATCATTTTATGATCAATATTCCAGTAATTGATCATTGCTGACAAAGATGGTTTGGGTTCTGGTTGCATTGAGTGAAGCTGTAGAATGGCCTGTTGACAAGCTTCTCGCCACTTGCTTGAAAGCACATCCAGCTCCTGGAGGTCATTCTAAGAACGGAGGACAAAATAAGAAAGTCAGTCACGGAATGCTTAATACCATAATATCAAATGGCATCCATTTTTGCTCATAAACACCAAATTCCATTTGAAGAATAATACATTATGCACGCCTCAAAATTCTGGCCATTTAAAGCCACTGAAGACTCGCCCCAAACTGCGTGCGGCCATCTGAAAAAGTTAACATTGTGTTGCTTGCAAGTGACGTTTTGTTCGTGTCGCTACAAAATGCAGACAGTAATGAACCGTGATACCTTGTTATCTTTAGCTGGACCTGAGATGTCCATCGCTGTTCGTTTGTACACTATGCTGTGGGTATTGACCGCAGCTGTATGTACTATCTGTACACTAGTGCCTAATTACCGACGGTAGCAAGCTGTGTGTGTATTTTCTGGGATCGATGGTGGTGTCTAACACTTCAGTTACACCTCTTCCGAAACTAGGTCAGATTACCGGCATTAGATGTTTCTTTTTGCGCGAGTCTTCACACCCTTTAAGGACAATTCAAGTAGATTTTGCAACTTCATGGTACAACAAAACTGTGTTTAAAAAACACTTGCATTTGATTGCCAGAAGACATCAAGAACATGAATGTCAAATACATTACAGTAGCTTATACGTGGAATTATCACCTTGATATAAGCAATACATTTTTTGTGCATTTGTAGCAAGCAGCTAATATTGTGAAATGCTAGGCATTATTACAACTCTGCCACTTTTGTTATGTCACCTGAACAGTCCAGAAATTGTTTGGGTTTAAAATGGAATGGCCTCTGTTGGCTACTGTCCCAAGCACTTTGTGACTGGTGAAACAAAATATGGACATAATCATGAATGGTGGTGACAGGGTCTGTATATATTTCAACAATACAGCCTATACAGTTTCACATATTAGAATAGATTCCGCAATCAATTACCCTGTGCATTTATCAAGGGTAATGTCTTCATAATATACACCATTAAACAGAAGTCATGTGTTGAAACACATTCAAAACACAGTGCATCTGATTTGTAATCTGTTCTTTGTAAGGGGGGGGGGGTGTTGGGGGACTCTCTTTGAGATTGTTCAAGGGACAACCAATTAATTTATATAGTACTTTTGTCTTACCTTCCAAAACAGTTGTAATATTTTGGAAAAAACTGCTATTCAGGCTGCCTTTTGAAAGAACCAAGTACTTACATTATAATCTAAGATTCAAAACAACGCATACCACACAATTTATGCACATGTACATGACCCTAATTTTTGAGAGAAATCAGCATTGGTATAAATGTAACCCAATACTTCCTCAACACTTTTAATTGTTTTTACCTTTTCTTTAAACGATTTTGCAAGATTCAATTGTCTCAACATATTTTCTCTTTCTTCTAATAAGGCTTTCACATTTTTTCTTTCCTCTTTGAGAGCATCCAAGTTGGTTGAATCTGTCATGGCCACATGTGAGCTGATAAATCAAGTCCACAAATCCAAGCAATTGCAAGGACTAAGGTTTACACTGAATAGGAGGTCATAGAGTTTGCTGCATACAAAACAGAAATGTACAGATTTAACTAGAGGAAAACAATGAAATTTAAAGTGATTGGAAATGGACCCAATGAAACTTCTTTATATTTTTTATGAGTTCTTAAACACGCCCCAATCCCACTCACCCTATTTTTGAGGGCTAGTTTAGTAGGCTATAGGTTGGTATATCCCTTAATTTAATGTTGCAACCTCTCAGTCTTAAGTTGATTAATATTAACTTAATCAAGACTAGGTTTTTGCATATATTTATGTATGAAGAGGTAAAACCTGATTTTTAAACAAGTTCTACACAGCTTGGGTGATGGGTAGGTATTTATATACAGTAATATGAACATGTTAGTCTCTGCCAACTACTTATGTACAAAATCAACAGAGAATTCCGACTAAGCTAGTCATTTATAGTAGAGTTTGACCCCGGGGCCTAAGTTATGTGACAAATTAAAGACCTTCTAAGTTCTTGTCTAACTTGAGGCTTTATTCCATACCTAGGCCTAGCCTAGTAAGGGAAAGAATAATCACGATACATAGGAGCTAGAAGAAGTTCTATACATGTGTAAATTGTAACATTAGAGTGTGTACTTAACAGGGCAAAGCATTGCAAACAGGCATAGCCCAGCCTTTTGAAGACTAACGTTAGACCCTAGGCTCAACGTTAAGGGATGAAAAGACAGCAAAACATGAACATAGTGTCACAAGTTAATCACATGTACTACTATGTAGGTGCATAGGCCTAACACTAATTATAACTAAGTATGCGTTACTAAGGCTAGGCTAGTGAAACTGAAAGATCATTGCGTAAACTCACAACAACATAGGGTTCACAAATTAATATTCAAAGGAAACCGAAAGCCAACCAGCATCCACATGTCCCGGGACTAGGAGGGTTCACATCAATCGCATATTGTTCAATTCTGATCGAATGGTCTCGAATCAATGATCATCTACCCCTGTTTCTAATCCACTACCTCTGATCCTAATCCATACATATTACTATACTGCTAGCTACGTCGGATTTTGTAAATCCCGCAAAAGTGGTCACGCATTGCAGTACGGAAGCCTACAAAGGACAATTACATTGCAAAACGGTCCCATAATAACCTATTACAGGAATAGCTGTAAAATGAAAAATGTAATGGTTTTTATGTAACATAAAATATGTCATTCAAAATTATTGAAGACAGAAAATATAACTTGTTTGTATAAGAATATGTTTGTTCTCTGGGGTTTCTGAAAATTACTGTTCTGAACACGATTTTCGTGTCATGTAATGCCATTAGCTTTTCATTACTGTTTTTTGTTTTGCATTTTGTCGGCTTGTTTTTTTTTTCCTGTAACGTTAACTCAACAGTTGAGATTCATATAGGTTTGGTTTTGAGCTCACCAAAGGTTGCTGAAGACTGATGGCTGGCCTGGGGGAGGGGTCTAAGGGGAGGGGGTGTCCAGGTGGCCTCAGATGCAATTTGGTGCAATATAGCACACTTCAACACCCACTCCATTTTGTAAATAATTTTGCATTTTCACCTGGCCTTTGATGTAAATTGGTGCTCCAAATGAGATTTTTTTCTCCCAAAATGTTCTGAGCACCAAGGGCAGAAATGAAGAAGGGGTTTTCTGACTTGCGAAGCGGGGGGGGGGGCGGAATGATACTTCGGCCCCCATATTTTTCACTGGGGGCTGGCGCCCCCCAGCACCCCCGGTTCCTACGCCCTTGACTTCAACAACTCTCTGACGCGTTTACTTCTTTCAAAATTTTCTTGCCATGAAATTTTTGAAGCAATCCCAAGTTGTTAAGTTCACACTCTGCCTTATTTCATCTATTCTTAAAATTAAACCTTTTGAATCATTTCTAAGTTTTGTATTGGAGCAAGGCATGGGTTCGCTTTTAAAAGCGGAGGAGGGAGTGTCCTAAGTTCGTTATAGATTCACAGTGATATGAAGTTGCTTGATACTTCATCAGGATACTTTGAGTTAGCTATTAAGAGTACCAACCAAAAGAGTTGTTATCTTGTGAGCATCGGAGAACTTAGGAAGTAAACCAAAACTGTTCGATTAAAGAAGTAACAAAGTAACTCAAACCATTACTAGTTAGTAAATTGCAAGTTTATTTTCCAACGTTTGAAAACAAAGATTGTCGTTTGTGCAGTTTGCTATTCGCCGAAGGAGTGGAAAGTTATTTACTTGTCACCTTGTCATTGTAAAAGCTATATGCACGGTGTTAGTTCAGCTATTTAAGTTAAATTTTATGCTTTAATTCATGTTCATATTCTATTTGCTATTATACAGTGCACTATGCATTAATTTCAATTTGAACATTTTTCAACGCGGCAAAGTTCCTGTCATATACTAGAGGAGAAGTAAGAACAAAAAGTTGTTAATGTTATGCCTCCTCTACGCTTCCATACTATTGATCCGGTATAACTTGAACTCGGAACACTTCCTTCCTGGGTTTCAGTCACAGTAGTGCACCGGAATTGTGTAGGATTTACGCTAATTGCGCCTCGCAAAATCCACTTTACAGTACAGTGACATACACGTCACGGGACTAGATTGATCATCCCGTGAACAACAAGCCATATTCTCAATGATTAACTTCTTCAAATCTACTGCCTAACAATTTCAACGAGTGGAACGTGTTTGAAAACAAGATGACGTAAGGATAATAGTTTTCAATCAACTGGTTATCAATCTTAAAATGTTTAATCGCATTGCTTCCCTTTAGTTTAAACTTAGGACACACAGTAAGTCAGGACAAAGTAGGCCTAGCCTAGGCCAGTAAGTTAGCTCCCTAGCCAACAGTTACTTTAGCCAAGGCCCATTGCACTAGCCTAGGCTAAACTCATAGCGAAGTCAATCAATATGATAAGTAGTTAGCCCCAAAGGCCCCTCCGTAGGGTTATTAAATCTTCTTACTTTGTTTCATATTTTCAGACTTTCCAACATTGAGGAAAATTTATGAGTGTGATCAGCGGCAGTGGGGGAGGGGTCTAAGGGAAAATTTTTTGTATTTTTGACTGCCTAGATGCAAAATGGTGCATTCTTTTTCAGTTTCTCTGAGTAATTTTATATTGAGAATTTCATCATCATATATATATTATTGAACTCAACAAGC
>KN887713.1:31145-45934 GCA_000934455.1 Apostichopus parvimensis | reverse complement strand
GGGGGGGGGGGGGGGGGGGGGGGCGGGGCGAGAAAATTGTCCAACTGTGTGCATTACTAGGGCAAGTTGTAAGAAAACAAAGGGGGAAATACGTAGTTTGCTTTCAGTCTTGACATAGGGGTTACATGTAAAAGGTGGAAACCACGACCACATCTCTAGTGTTTTGAGTCCAAACGTTAGGATCTCTGTATGCGCCAGCCTACAGTGAAGATATACACACATCAACTGCCTTGCTTCCGCTTGAAACATTTTCATTAGTTTGGACCTGTCGTGACGTGAACATACTTTATTGATTCTTTCACTCAGGGATAAGCCTAGGGTAAAAAAAAATCACGGAACTTTGCAAAAATTGCGGTATAGGCTCCAGTTTGGGTATGCTACAGTGTGTTAGGATAATAGTCTTTGTCCCCGAGGTAGAACAGAAATCACGGATATTCCGCGAATTCGCGGAAAAAGCTCATGCCTGTTCACTAAGTCAAGTTGAGCACCAGCTGAAATGTCCATATCACCAACCACCCCAACCCTCCCCATCCCAAGGCTTCCCTTCAAAATTCAGCACATGAACATGTGCTATTGTGTGATTAATTGTCGGTCAGGCGCGTAGCTAAGGGGGGGGGGGCGAAGGGGGCAGCCGCCCCCCCTTGAGCATATTTTTAATTTTTTTTTAATGTTTTTATGATATTGCTAGTAATTTCAATTTCAAAAGAGAAAATGCTAAGATGCAACTCACAAGGCCTGGGAAGTGCCATTTCCAGCGATCTGGGTGGCAAGTCAGACAAAATGTTCTTATACGCTTCGTGCCAACCATGGTGCCGCTACGCTTAGATAGTTTGCAAGGCCGTATCTACGGCTCTGATAGTTTGCCTACATTTTCGCCCTTCCTTTGGCAAATTTCTGGCTACGCGACTATTGTCGGTACACAGGGATCGTAGTAAATTTGTATTTTGCGTCGTCTAATGTTCCATGGTGCCAAGCATTTTTCAAATGGTGGATAATTGTGTCAAATGGTGTGAGAGGAAACATAATCAGAACAACAAGACACACCCATGAAAGGTCATGTTTGTTTTTATTCAAATCCTAAATTCAAATAAATAACAATTTAATGTTTGAAGTTGAATTTAAAAAAACAGACAGTAGGTCTTACTAAGACAGTGATTGCAATAGTTTAGTTCGTGTTGGTTAATCACTTTAACAACAACAATAAAAAATAATGAATAAGTAATAAAATATTAATGGAGAATAACAGCATTAACATATCTGTATTTGTGTAACCATCTTCAAAGCGGTTGGTTGAGTTTCTTTATTAACATTACAAAACTATTGATTTTTTTCCCACTAGGTATACGAATTGTTTTGTAGACCTAAATCAAGTTTGATGTTTATTTGGAATAGTTAACAGATATTCTCAGAACTAGCAAACAAAAAATGGGGTGACATATAATAACCCGCTTACACTAACGGGCTGTCAGTATTTACATTAATGATCGTACTAAATTATTGGAATTGTTTTTCTACAAAATTTTGAAAGTCTATTACTCCTGTCTGACAGGTTATGTCATGAGAATAAAAGCTTTTGGTTTAAACTGCCTCTGATCAGTCCACTGCTGTTAGACTGCAAGAAACACATGACAGCCGTGGGACCTACATGGCAGCTGGTGACCCACACAACAGCAGTGGGACCTAGATGACAGCAGTGGGACCTAGATGACAGCAGTGGGACCTAGATGACAGCAGTGGGACCCACGTGACAGCAGTGGGACCCACGTGACAGCAGTGGGACCCACGTGACAGCAGTGGGACCCACGTGACAGCAGTGGGACCCACGTGACAGCAGTGGGGACCCACGTGACAACAGTGGGATCCACGTCACAACAGTGGGATCCACGTGAAAGCAGTGGGATCCACGTGAAAGCAGTAAACTCACATGAAAGCAGTAGGCTCACATGACAGCACTAGACCCACATGAGAATGGACTGTCGGTCTGATTGAATAGCTTATTTTACTTGAAATATGATTATTTATCCTGACATGGTTCTTCAAACAAAGAATCAAATTTACTGTATCCTGATTAAACCCTTCTTAACAAAATTACTTTTAAAATATATGGCTATTTGAAGGCTTCTTTGCTTTCGCAAAGTTGTAAATCTTTCTCATGTTAAATTATGTGCATATAAACATTTTTTTTTACTCTTTGAATATTATAATACAAAAAAAAATAATACAAAAATAATATGATTAGGCTAATCATTTGGCAAGGTTACAGAAGGTAATTTATGATAGCACCAGATGAAGAAGAAACGATTATCAACAGATTTGATCAACTATGGAAGTATTTTTGAATGTTAGGCTACATAGGGTTAGGCTACATAAGGTAAGGCTACATATAATCACTGTTAATAAATCTATGAGTAACTTAATTAGTTAAAGAATGTAAATATATATGGTTTGCAGAGTCGATAAAGTAATTAATCATTAAATAGGCAGTCAGTGACAATCACCAAACTGTCTACAGTCGGCATGTGACAATTCACATGCCCCCAAAGAGGCACGGTCCGTAACTCTGTCCTGTATTAAAGCACTGGAAAAACTGCCTTTATATCTTTCTTTTGCCTTCATGACTTGATGGACAAAGTAAATATATGATACAACTCCCACTCCCCCCCCCCCCCTTTCTCACATTCCCACCCCTCTCAAATAAGAAAAATGCCTTCTTAAATTCAAACCCACAGGCATCTTCTAACTGTTGAATAAGAAGTTTCGATTAAAATGGTGGGAGGAAGCTGCAGGAGGTGGGGGAGGGGAGATATCTGGTTTCAGGTCCCTTTGTTAGTGCCCACCATATAATTTAGTCAGGCAATTTTAGCACTCTGTTTACAAATATGGTGAGGCTATATCATGTGTATTATATCCAATGGTTTTTGTTGACCCCCAAGATAATTCAAGGATTATGAGGTACATGATATTATAACATAATCATTTGATTGGTTGGAAATTCTCTTGCTAATTCCAAGATTCAGCTGAGTGGCCTAGCTATGTCATGGAGTACATCCTTGGTTAGTTACTCCTGTCCACCCCCCCCACCCCATTTCACCCTTCCACCTGTTCCAATTCCCCCTCGCCCACACCTACCCCATGTTTAATGAATTTTATGATCAAGGCCAACTTTTTGCATCCAATAATTTGTGCTACATCTGGTGAGTTTCTTCCCACCTATATTTCTGCAGAAGTGAAGTTCTGTCGATGAAACCGTCATTCAAATTATTAATTTCGGATGATTCAGAAAATGTGGAACATTATTTTCATCAACGATTGCTTGAATTTGCTTGCATGTAGTTCACACTAATTGTCACGGGTACATTTGTCAGAGTTGCATGAAATGGTTCATATAGACACGTTTGCTATCTATTGAATTAAGTGATAAGGTAGAAAAGTGCCCGAGTTTATATCAACCATATTTGGAACAATACTTGATATGGTTGTTAATCGTTGCTACAAGCAACCAGATCTAGAGAGTTGTTTCATTTTGTAGTTAATCTGGGAGGGGAAAAAAATCCGAAAATCTCGAAAATGTCAGCTTTTAATTTTTTGGGAAAAGGTTTTCTTTTTTAAATCTCTGAATTTCGACCTGTAAAATTGTAATGTCAACATTTAATCTGGAAATTTCAACACCTTCAAAAAGTTGATAAATCTTTATTTTTTTCTCTCTTATTATTCCATGCTATATTCAATTAAGCATCTTAGTTTTTCCTTTTCTACCGGGAAGAGTAGCTCCTAGTCCTTCTTGGGATGTTGTTGTTTTCTTCTTGTTTAGTGTGCTGAGATTATGACGGTGGACACAGTTCTTTGACATACTGCTTCAGGTTGCCTTGCATAGCGTCCACCATTCCGGCAGTCTTGGAGATACTAAATAGGAAATCATCGCCACCATTTCTGGCCAGGTAAATAAAAAAAATAAAAAAATAATGATAATAATATTCCATTTTTATATAGCCCTTTACACCAGCAAAAAGTCTCAAAGCACTTTACAGAGATTATATTACCCCTTCCTGGAGACAATCCCTCCAGGCAGCTGCTACTGTGCCCAATGACAAGTTAGCTCACAGGTACCCATTTAACCCCTGCCTGGGTGGAGAGAGGCAATTTAGATAAAGCATCTTGCCCAAGGACACAATGTAATGGACTAAGCAGGAATCGAACCTGCAATCCTTGGATCACAATTCCGACGCCTTAGCTAATTTTGCACCACGCTCTCGAAGTTTGAGGCTCATCTCACTACTGGCAGTGTATTATCTTCTTCTATCTCAGGCTGTTAGCCTACACTCATAAAAATGTGTGGTTCTGAACAGGTTAGGCTAAATTTCATACATAATTTCTATGTTGTCAAAAGTTGTGACAAAAGCTTGGTTGGTCAAAGGACAAAATAATGCAAAATACTATCAAAACACAACAAGCTGTTGTAACCACATGAAAACCTGCTATCATTCCTAAAAACAAACATTCCCGATCCCAGAAAGCTAGACCATAAAATATCGTATTATACGACTTCCGCAGTAAATAACATGCAAAGATGGATGCGAAAAAGGAGGGTTTTTCATACAAAGAATTAACTGATTAACTGAACTGGTTAATCATTGCAATGTCTGGAAGTGTTGGTGTGGGCTGGAAGTGGGGGGGGTGGGCTATCATTACATTTTCCATTAGACAATTTTTTAATGAGAGAACTATTTTTTTTTTATTGGTTACTTTTTTTGTTTACAATTTTAATTATCCACGGAGTGCAGGGTAAGCTCCCCCCCCCCCAAGCATACCACCATGTATAAGACCCATTTACTGCCATACAGATGTTTCCTTACAACTTACCCTAGCAAGGCACTCACAGCTTTTTGAGGGGATCGATGTAAGACATGAAGAATGAAGCGCATGCTGTGTTGGTTAATTGACTGGTTATCTGACTGGAAAATATATAAACAGAATATTTTGAGTACAAAAGGAGAATAAAAATATGGCAGATACATTCTTATTAATTATCAGAACATTAATCAGAACATTCTATACTGACAGAAAACATTCACATAACAACATGAAAGAAGGCAACTTCAAATACTGACAAAAATACATTCACATAATAACAGGAAAGAAGGCAACATTCAAATAATGACGGAGAACATTCACATAGTAACAGCTTAGTGGGCAACATTCAAATACAGACAAAATACATTCACATAGTAACAGCTTAGTGGGTAACATTCAATACTGACAGAAAACATTCACATAGTAACATCTTAGTGGGCAACATTCAAATACAGACAAAATACATTCACATAGTAACAGCTTAGTGGGTAACATTCAATACTAACAGAAAACATTCACATAACAACATGAAAGAAGGCAACTTCAAATACTGACAAAAATACATTCACATCATAACATAATAGAGGTTAACATTCAATACTGAAAGCAAAAGAGGGTCAAATTCAAAAGAATTATTATTCCATGACCTATACTAATCATACCGAAAGTGTTGTACGTTTCTTTTAAACAGAAGTTGACGTTGTAAGCTGTGTATTACCAAAACGCTATCAACTATTAGCATAGAGAAACAATTAATTACTGATACCAGACAGCTAATTAAGCCACCGACTATCTCCAGAAAAGTTATACATTAATTTTTCTGTAGAGTTACATTAACCACAGAATCAACACTCGGGGGCAATTTTCTTTTTGTAACAGTAGCTCGAAAAACCTGTCCAATCAACAACTATCAAAAGATCTGCAGATAAATAAAGTAACCCTGTTTGTTTTATCATATCAAGGTTGTTTTTTTTCATAACGATGAGAACTAATTATTGATACGCCTGGTACAAGCTAGCACCAACTGACTGGGTCAAATGGCACAGCGGCACGAGATCAATGATGTCACCAAATTGATGAATGCTAATTGGTTGTCTATTTATGGTATTGTCAACAATCTTGAGGACTTTATGCTAATTAATATCTTTCAGGAAAGAAAGAGGGATTTTCGGTTTTCAAGGGCACTTTCAGAGACGGCGTGACCTATACGCACTTTTGAGCGGGTCGCTTTATTTGACGGAGTCAGAACCTCGTATAATAGATGAGCTGCTTAATAAGGGGCGTTACCGCAGTTCACGCACTGTGATAAAGTATGAGACTGTAAGATAAACCAACTGTACGAACCCAAACAGAGTTGACAAATTAAATGAAACCTTTAGATTGGTGAAACGCTGCCAAGAGTATTTCTGGTTTTCTACAGAGCGAATAAATCTACCAAATTAATGAATATGTTAAGGGAGTAATTTATGAAAAAACAAACAAAGTTAATTTCGAAGTAATTTTCAGAGACATTTCAGTATTGAAAGGGCTTTTCTTGTATTTTGGTTGTTGGTCAATGTCACCAAACTAAAGTAGTAGTGATCTCAAAATAACATTGCTAATTGATTTAAATTAAGGGATCCTTCTAAGTTTCTTTCACAACATAATTGTCACACAAGTTTTCACGCATGAAAAAGAAGTTTCTTCATTTCTTAAAATGAAGTATTCTAGTATATTAGCCATGTTGAATATTTTTTCAGTTTGTTTGATGTCACCAAGACTATCTTAAGGAAGATAGAGCAATTTTGGGGAATGGGATTTTCCAGGCAGAAAATGCTCCACTTAGTTTTATATCCATCTTTAGTGATATTTGCCTGACCAGAACACAACACCAAATAATATTGACATTATATAAAGAATTTTTCTTTGTTCTACTGTGATATTTCTAAAGACGACAGACCACAATTTGCTTTTCCTCGAAAAAAGTAGCATTAAGTTTAGTTCTTTACCTTCAAACCCACAGAAATAACCGTAGAGAGATGCTGCTCCTGAGGAGAGAAAAGACCAAAAAATCAAATAATAACATACGACACTGGTTAAATTTCTCAACTTCTGCTTTCATATTTGGCACAATTAAACTAACCTTTAACTTTGTGCACACAACTATCTCTATCATTGACACACACTGTACCAAGCACTCTGCTAAGAACAGCAATTTTAATAGTGTTAATTATAACTTTCAACACCTTTGACCTTTGACCTCATCGACTTGTTTGTCTCAGACAGGACTGAGAGATAAGCCTATTGCACCAATGCAATAGACAACTTTATTTAAATTAGTTTACACTAATAAAACATGGAATGAGGCCAGGAACGCAGCTGCCGACCGAGATGAATGGAGACGCTCTGTGGAGGCCTTATTTGCCTCTAGGCAAGAAGAAGACATGAGATGAGAATAAAAAAACCATCTGAAGAAAATGGTTGAAATGACAGAATATCATTACATGAGCTGATCTAGATATGGTATTAGAAGATTAATTAAGGAGAAGTACAACTACCCATCCCCTTTCAACTTGTTCTGTCACTATCCATCAAGTGTCAACTGCAAAACTTATGTCCAGTAAAGCCAAATAGTTCCAGAATTATGATTCCAGGCTTACGGTTTCAGAACTATGCAATAGAGGGCACTATTCATGTACAGACAGTTCATATGTGAACACACTGAATGTAAACCGTCTGCAAAATCTCGTTCCATTCCAAATCTGAAGGTTTGGGAATGAATTGAAGTGTCAACTGCAAAACTTATCTCCAGTAAAGCCAAATAGTTCCAGAATTATGATTCCAGGCTTACGGTTTCAGAACTATGCAATAGAGGGCACTATTCATGTACAGACAGTTCATATGTGAACACACTGAATGTAAACCTTCTGCAAAATCTCGTAGCATGTTCTATTCCAAATCTGAAGGTTTGGGAATGGATTGAATTAAAATGGCCCACGGTGGTTTTACCTCATATCAGGACAAAAGAATATTATATGAAAGCATTCACTGTTTGCTAACAGGAGACGCCTTTTATACATATGATGGCAACCTTGTGATGACAACCTACCTTAAAGGTATGCTGTATTGGCCCCAAATATGCTAGATATTCAAATATGGTCACCTTTGGTCAAAGTTCTTATAAAACTGTTTTTATTACAACCTTGGAGGAAATTTTCCTCACTGGTACATTCAGTCATCTTGTGTGTACCTTAAAAATGTCTGGGATCAATTTGGAGAGTAAAGACCTCCTGGAAAGTACTTTTTGAAAACTTCTAGCAATTATAGTGTGCTATAGTTTGGGGCCTATACTGACTACCTTTAAGGCTATTACATCAATTGTTGCAACAATGTTAATGTTAATAGAGTATTCATGTTTAGAGAGCCACTTGAGACAAGTTTTTAAGGCTCTCTCGATATGGACCTCTCATATCACACTTTAAGGCACTCGTACTAACAGTGTGAGCAGTTCCAAACCTTTTCCTAATAGAGATGTCAAACTGTCAGTACAAGTGCTTCCAAAGCATGACATGAAAATTATAAAATATGCAAATATTGAGCCCACTGAGTGGTTTGGAGTGGGAAACTCTGCGACTACTTTGCAGGTTGTTGTTTTAGCATACTACTGCAGTACCAGTGCATACTGACATACTTTATATCAATTCACAGCCACCTTCCTTGTGGACTAGGGAACTTTATTTCAGACTAGATGCTCAAACTTACCAACCGATAAACATTTTGATGGAATGCCGAGAAATTTGCTAAGCCTCTGACAACATGAGACAAGAGGTCGTTGTGATCCTTGAACTTCTGGAGAAGAGAGCACATCGAATCTAGGCACTCAGAGAGACTGCTCTGGGGGAGGGAAAATATGAAATGAAGGAAGGAAGTTTCCATGTGATGGCTCATGGCTGAACAGTGGAAGATACAATGTCAGAACGGTGACTCTGGTATTGCTAGGACCGAGTTTAAATCGTATCACCTGGGTTGAAAAACCCAGATGAAATGTATCGCATTATTAGACGTCGGCTGACAATAAGAAATCCAAAAAGGGGAAGAGAATGTAACTTCAAGGACCCATTGAAATAGTGGGTTTCACCAGTGACATCACCTCCAACCATAGTTGGGGCTAAGGTCAGAAAAATTTCCTTTTTTCTGGCCAGAGTTGGCACTTTCCTGACTGTATTGACTGGGTATACAAGTCAGTATGTAGCCTAGTCACATTTCAATTTGTAAAAGTAACAGTACTTGAATACTTTTTCATATATAATAATTTTCCAATGTACTGTATAACGTGTTTAATACTGTCAGGGCGACAGAATGTTGAGAGTAGAAACCTATGCATTAAATAACTGGCTCATTAACCTCCATTTGTTGAAAAAATAAAAATTTAGAAGTGTGTTTCAGTGTGATTGACTGTAGTCTTATTTGTAGTAACAACCCTTAGGTTTGGTGAAACTGTCGATCAAACTCGAAAAGCTGCATGAAAGTGAGATTTTAACTTTATATCTTTTACGCAGTGTAGTTCACTGCGACTTCATCAACATGCAAAGCAGAATTGTAAGCAATGAAATTTTGTATCCAATCCCCGGACGAAAAACAACTTGACAAAGACGAATATGTTAATATTAAAATTATATGAGAATTTAAAAGATAAAACAATTCCTACTGTACATGCGCAATTTTGATCAAAGAATGTTAGATTGAAAAGTAACATCTCATACTATGGAGTGGTGTGCACTAGTGCTGGTACTTGGGATTTTTAAACTGATGAAATTTATCTCCTTTCAAAATTCACAACGGATCGTTAAGATGAATATTATAAAGAACAAGACAGTCGAACTAAAATGAACTTACTTGGTCCTGTTCCGAAGTGGCAAGATTTGCGACCAAGCAAGCTGCATTACAAAGGACCTGCATGTTCTTGGGTTGCCGTTGTAAAGATCTCATTAGACATTTGCCCGCCGAAAAATCTTCCTGTAAAGCAAATACAAATAATGAAACAGGGGGGCAAGCTACAAACGCGCACACACACACGCCATCATGAATGCAAAGGTTAGGATTATCATCAAAACCAAAAATGGCATTTTCGTCTTAGAATAGGTTTTTAAGTTCCGGCATCAGTTGTGTTAATGTGACTATGTAACATACATTATTCTCATGTTCTAACCATTTTCTAAGGTAATACTTTGAACGTTCAGAGTAAAATCTTTCCGTAAAAATAATTAAAAATATATATCAATATATAATTTTTATGTTTTCAAAGAATGATAGGATTTGACTATAACTCTGAAAGAGATCATTTACCTGTACAATTCTGTGTCTGTGCCAGTCAGAACCCATCGATAACCTTGCCAATGTTTTCAGGGACACTTCTTGCATCTGCAGTTATAATTCAAAATTTAAGTTTTTTTTTTTTTATATCGTTTCGTTTAATCATTCTTGTGAGAATGAATAATATGTTGGCTGACAAGGATACGCTTGGTAAAGAGACAGAACTGTGAGAGTACTACTTTTGTTTTTCTCATAAGTGTTCTCAATATTGTTATTTTTGCATGAAGTATCAAAAAATGGAATTGTCGTGTAAAGTTTTTATTTATTTATTTATTTATTTTTTTTACCACGCTTGGTATCTTTATTGGTAACATTCTTGTGCCAATTCGAACATATTTGAATACAATAAGATCAAACACCTTTTACAAGTAATGATAGGTACATGTTGTGAAAAGTTGATACTCATGCCAGCATTTGCTTCCTACTGGAAATTTTTCCTTGGAAAAGCTACTTATGAATCCCAGAGGGTCCATTGGGGTAAACCAAGATGGACAGGTTTATACAAAGTGAAATTTTTGTATCATGTATCACTGGTGTGATTACCCTTCAACCTAACGATTATGCAGGCTTGCCATTACAATTTCTTAAATCATTATTAATTGGAAAGAAGAAGTGTAATGCTGTTGCCGACTGATTGGGTCCTTAACACCTTGTGATCGAAAGGTTTTCATTTTGATTAGCCGGATGTAGTCACCTTCTTCAAATCTTGTCGAGAGAAGTTAGCTAGTCTTGCTACACATTTCAAAGACGTGGGATCACCTTAAGGATCATCTTAACCTCTTACCAATTGTAATCAAATCACTGACCATTAAAACACAACAATTTAATAATTTGGCTGCGGTTGGGGTAAACAATTTTTTTTTTGTATTTGATTGTTCAATACCTAATTGGCATGTTACAAATCATCAAAATGACTACACCATGAAGGGGCATACTGAAACCACACTGTTTATAAGTGTGGAGGGGAGTGAGGAAAGGGAGGAGAATGGAGGTATAGAGTACGCTGAAGAAATTGGTACAAACTACAATTTCAGCTTGTTTCTCCTCAAAAATTCTTTCATAGCAATTCATTTGGCAGAATACCATTTTCTTCACCCCTACCTCTCTATTTCTCCATACTCATTTCTTAAGTCCCTTACCTGTTCATCATCTGATAAAGTTAATGCCAGTAACCTTGGGAGCGCATTCCTGTCACTCTATTGATAGAAAAATATGAGAAGGAAGTCTTTACATTATTGCACATGCAATGAAATTCCATAAACTCACAAACATTGAAAAGTGTGTAAAAGTAAGTAGGCCTGACGTTTCGATCCTAGCAGGATCTTCTTCAGAGGCTAAAAAAAAAAAGCTGTGGGAATTTCCTGTTTGAACCATTTTTTTAAAAAAAAATTTTTATTATTAAAATGTTAAGTTTTTATTAAAAAGTTTAGTTTATTGAAAAGTTTAGAATAGTTTGCCCATCTCCTCTTATCTATGGCTAATTCTTGATCAATTAAAACTTAGCAACTTCCTGAAAGTGCAAGACATCTAACGTGATTTTTTACCTCTATTAACGCTGTATGACTTCCGATGTTTTCCATCAATAGGTTCAGGGTTCTCACCGCTATGAGAGCGATTGCTTCCGAGACACTCATACCGCATAACGCCAAGACGGGAGGCAAAGCACCATCCTGAACCACTGAAAGCAAGAGTAAAGAAACATGAAAGCAAGTCCTAAAAATATAGAATGAGACTGGTCTAGCAAGCATAACTTAGAATGGACAACCCAAAAGGGTAACAACATTATAATGATTCGACGGCGCTCTTTCTTTGTTTTGACCATCAGCGGTTTGAAATACTCAGAACAGAATTGGGAAAATATTTGTGTAAGCGAAGCCGATTACGGTAAATGTAGAGTTCGGAAGGATACAAAAATATACTATGTACAACACTATACCGTGCGAAACATATATTTAATCAAAGTACTATGTACAACACTAGGAACCGTGTGTTACATATATTTAATCAAATTACTATGTACAACACTAGGAACCGTGTGTTACATATATAAAATCAACGTTCTTCCTTGTAACACCTTGTGGCCAACTCAACCAGCCTTCTCCACCAGAGCGCCAGGGCTCACCGACAGCTAACATGCATCAGTGAACATAAAGATTAACTATTGTTACAAAAATAAAGGGCATCATTCCTATATCGTCTTAGCATTTCGGATATACATATGAGGGAAAAAGGTTAAGGGTGAGAGTTAACTTTACAATTGAATACAGTCGTTTGTTATTTCATGAAACATATAGTGGGCCATCAGTCTTTATTATAAGATGTTACATTTGCATGGGTTGTAGTGTGAATATATATACTTGCCTCTGATCTGGAGCTGAGGAGCTTTTGCAAAGATCATTAATGAACCAATCAGGTAACTTAGGAGCTGCTCGTCTGCCTCTGACGCAGAATTCAGCATTCTACAAAATGGAGAAAGAACTAGTTGATTACTTTTAGTGGCCAGTAAATTAACTGGAAATAAAATGTGGTGAGGCACCTGACCTATAATTTTAACGATTCACTACTTGGATCAGTACATCATGACAATCTCTAGAGTGAAAGACAACTTTCATGGATGGTAAGATACCAACAATTGGCAGTTTTTTTTTTTTTTTTGACTCACTTAAATGTATGAAATACGTGATTCATACCGCCCGTGCTGGTTGTCGTATGAATACATTTGATCAGTAGACTAGTTGACAGATGGGAAAAAGACCAACCATTTTTGCTGATTCCTGAGTCGTCATACAATAAATAACTTTACTCGTTTGCAAGGTAATCATAATCTTGAACATTGTCCCCTTAAGCTTGAACATAGGCCGACTTATTGCCATTTCCATAACCACAATATTTCCCCTACCTTTGCCTCCTTCCCTCCCATTCCATGCTGATTTTGGAGAATGCAGAGAATAATAACTGAATATTTATGGATATAAACAATTTTCGAGAGCATTAAGAAGAGATGAAAGTGATAGGCAAAAAATTCAAGAAGACTTTTGAAATCTTACTTTTTCAACAACAGAATCATACTGTTTGAATTTTATGTTATTATTCCAGTTTTCATCCAAAGTTCACAAGCATATTTCTCTCTCTCATAGTTTCTAAAGAACTCAATTTCAACAGGTGTTCACAACTCACCCGCATAATGCTTTCACAATTCCACTTTCCATGAGTATCATGTGTAGTGGTTCATGCATGGAAAGCAGGTGCAGCGCCTCCGCAGAACTCTTGCGAACTTCTACCGAGCTGCTTCTTGCAAGTGATATGATGGTCTGAAGACCACCTAACTGAATCACATTTCTCATCCCAGTGGGTTCGTGGAGTTGTTCCAGTAGGCCCTGAATGGACTCGAGTTGAAACGACTACGGGTACAAAACGGTGAAGAGGATCTTAAATGGTGTGAAGACTCGCGCAAAAAGAAACGTCTAATGCCGGTAATCTGACCTAGTTTCAAATGAGGTGTAACAGAAGTGTTAGACACCACCATTGATCCCAGAAAATACACACACGCAGCTTGCAACCATTGGTAATTAGACACTAGTGTACAGTCAGTACATACAGCTGCGGTCAATACCCACAGCACAGTGTACAAACAATACAGCGATGGACATCTCAGGTCCAGCTAAAGATAAGAAGGTATCACGTTTCATTACTGTACTGTCTGCATTTTGTAGCGACACGAACAAAACGTCACTTGCAAGCAACGGAAGATTAACTTTTTCAGAGCGGGCACGCGGTTTGGGGTGAGTCTTCAATGCCTTTTTAATTAGAGAACTCCAACTGGGTACTACATGCACTAGGAATTATCATACAATCCAGAGATTAATTATCTCTTAGAATTGGTTCTGTCTTTGGCTGAAAGGAACTACTTCATGTAGGCATCACACATAGCAAACTGACTATGTTCCTGCATGACAGGAAAGAAACGGGGAAAGTCACGTTTACAGTTTAATAACATAATTAACTCTGGGGTTTATTCCTTTTCCCATTTAATGACAACAGATTATTAAAGGCTCTGTGTACAAAATATTCTATGTTTATTTCCATTTTTTCCCCCATATATCTGGCACTTTGACCGTTAATTGCAATGCAAATTCTATACCAAAAAAATGTATATCTGAGATGTATAGTGTTATTTTTCCACATAACCTTGGTATTTTCATTGAAGTCAGAAATTAACTTAAGTTAAGATAAAGACCATTTATGCAACTAGTCCTTGCTAACTATGTTTGCATCATAGGTATTAATTCATCACAGCATATAGTTTCTCTTAGTACTTACTGTCTGTTTTGACCATGACTTAGTGACCAATTCTACCACAGGGAGACAGCCATCACAAACTCTTTCTGGATTCTCCAAACCTAGTTGTGGTAAAGGAACATTGGATACTATGTACAACACTATACCGTGCGAAACATATATTTAATCAAAGTACTATGTACAACACTAGGAACCGTGCGAAACATATATTTAATCAAAGTACTATGTACAACACTAGGAACCGTGTGTTACATATATTTAATCAAATTACTATGTACAACACTAGG
>KN887713.1:13492-30760 GCA_000934455.1 Apostichopus parvimensis | reverse complement strand
TGTGGTAAAGGAACATTGGCTTTACAACACTTGCTGCAAAATACCTGACCGCACTGACGACAATGGTGCTTTCTCCTCAACTGGCTAAATTTCTGTTGGCACAGTGGGCAGTGAATGGCTTCCTCATCTGACACCCAGCTGTAAAAGTACAAGTTTTAAAAAGGCTGCAGCTTATTAAGTGAAAACAGCTTGTTGTGCAGGTTTATGGAATATGTATAACAGTAAGTAAAAGTGTTTTATAACTCTAATTTGCATTCTGAAATGGTTGCAAGTAAGTAAAACTTTATTGATCCCAAAGGGAAATTACGAGCTAATCCTCTTTCAATTCTGCCCCCTCCACCGCCCCATAACGTTTATGTTTTATTACCATCATCATCATAAGGGTGTTTATTTCACTTCATGATTCGCTGAGATTTTAACTCAAAGACGAAAGAACTGATCACCACATCGCGGAACCCGTACCTTAATAAAATATACTACCTTATTGCAGGCCTAGGCCTAACTTGGTCGTATTGTGTACACAATCACCTAAGCCAAACCTAGGCCTAATCTATGTTATTACAAAGTTATTGTCAACTTCCGTAACTCACCGTGGCTTTGCGAGAACGAAGTTACCATCAGAGTAAACGTCTTGCTTACCCTCAGTTTTGGCTGGTATCACTTCTATACCCTCAAGTCTTATTGAACCTGATGGCATTTTTGTCGTTTCAAGTGATTTTCTCAAAGCAACTTAAATCGATAGGTCGCACTTCATATTTTGATTTGCAGCAACAGCTCAGACTCAGTTTCACACTGACCCGGGAATTGACCAAGATTGCAACACAAGTCGAAGATCATGAACAGCACAAAAATACCGATAACAAATGGAGAGGTTTTAGGAAAGAAATTGTTTGATTGGGAAAATATCTTGCACTGCAGCAACAAAACCGGTTCTAAGGGAGCCTAATGCAACTTTTCAGATGAAATTAAAACTATGATTAAGTTATTAGAGATTTTGTCAAGTTTGCCAAGTATATATAGCTTGGGCAACTTTCATATTGATCACTTCATCGCAAGGATCGCCAACTCACAGTTCTGAGAATTCACATTCTGAGAAGACAAAGTATTTCTCTCGATCAACTGGAGCAGTGGCGGAGCTAGGGGTATTGGTCAGGGGGCGAGAATGGCCTGTACGGGCTCTTTCGACACTTTCGAAGCGGAGCGCCACCTTAGGTTGGCGCGGAGCGTACAGAAATGTTTTGAGTAAAGATACTCCCTAGATCGCCGGAAGAACGAACGAAGAATAAATAGGTGTCATCGCCATTTGTGACAACTCGGAAGGTTATATGGGTGTTGAAAGTGCATGCGCTTCATCACAATCCCTGTGGTATCTTTGTGAGTGCTCATGTTTTCGAAAATATAGATCGACAACCCCGTACAGTTCTTGGAAATAGTTTCGTACAACGCCGAATTAAGTGCCGATAAATTAAAGACCGCCGTACGTTAGAGCATTTTGTCAGAAAATTACACCAACAAAATGTGATAAATGTCAATAGGTAGATAAGAGCGCAGTAAAAAAGTCAATAATCGCGAATAAGTAAAAAGTGGTAAAAAGCTGAAAAGGGCGCCAGCAGTCCATTTGAGTCCGTCAGGGGGGGGGGGGGATCCTCCCCCTGACTGAATGGACGCTCCGCCACTGTACTGGAGGGGTGGGGCCGAGGAGGATGGTGGGGAGGGACGTCAGACTGGATCGACGCGCAGCTATAGGCCTATAAGATAACTTAAAATGCGGGATATCCGTAAACATCCAATGAACAACATTGCATGTTTAAAACCCATGTACAGTTGTTAATGGTCTTAAAAGGCATTGAAGATTCGCGCACAAAGAAACGTCTCGATCATGCCGATAATCTGACCTAGTTACCTACAACACAGTGTACATAGCAGCGATGGACATCTCAGGTCTATATAAAAGATAGCAAGGTATTACGTTTCATTACTGTCTGCATTTTGTAGCGACACGAAAAAACTTTACTTGCAAGCAACGGAAAGTTAACTTTTTAAGAGCGCGGCACGCGGTTTGGGCGAGTTTTCAGTGTCTTTAAACACACGGCAACGGTCAGCATTCTTCCAGGACGGCAAGTCGCGAAACTCACATGCATTCGCGGCAGAAAGCTTCCTTCGCCTAAATGTCCGGGGACATTTCGGGACAGTGTTCCAATAGGCCAGGGGTGGGCAACCTACGCCCGCGGGCCACATATGTGTTTTTTTTTGCGGCCCGTGAGATGTCTCAAGAAATAGAAAAAAAAATCAATCTATTTTACATCATCACAAAAAAACGAACTAGCTGCTTAGAATTTATCTGCACTAATGATGCTGTCAAGTAGGTTTATTTTCACCATTAATTATCAACTGTACTGTATTGACATTATGTTTTTGTGAATGCAGATTAAGTAGCCTACACACACCTATTGCTTGAACGTCCTGGGAATCAAAGGTTTAAATTCAACAGCAGGTCGTTGGTTAGGTGCGGCCCTGTCAATCTTTCACTCCTAAAATCTGGCCCATTCATTCATAAATTTGGTTGCCCACCCCTGCTATAGGCCTATATCTGAGGCCCTGGGGTCATTCCTTGACCAACTTGGTGCAATATAATGTGCCCATTTCGAATTAAATTTATTCAAAGATTGTTAGTTGTCATGGGTTCGAACAAATGAGGGGTATTCTATCCTCAAACATAGGGCAAAATGGGGCTGGGGTTCCAGTTCGCCGCATCATTTGTCAACTTGCACTGGGTTCTAATGTTCATGTCGATTGGAAATATGGAATCACTAATAAAAGAAATAATCCACCAAAAATGAAGGTCGCATGAACTTTATTGCAGATCTCCCGACTGACGAGTTTGTAATTTTCTCCCGAAATCACGCAACTAGATGGCTGCTATCCAGCCTGGCAAGTGCCATCTCAAGCGATCTGGCAGGTATTGAAATCTGAAATTTTCTTGGTTCGCTGCGCGCCAACCGATGGTGGCGCTCCGCTTAGATAGTACTTACGGCTGGAATACTCGAATCCATTACGTCCCCCGCCCCCACGTTTCCATCGGATTGACGCCCCTGCCCTGGTGAACCCTTTTAGTGGGCGTATACTACCAGTAGCTAGAGATCCAGTATAGGGTCTCTACCAGTAGCGTCTCAATGAAGTTTGTCTGTATCCGAAAGAGGCAAATATTATTCGTCTGCCACCGGCACGGACAGTCAGACTATTTTGATTCGAAATGGCGGCAACATCGAGTGCGAGTACTATCACCCTCAAGGGTTCAGCTGAAATCGTGGCAGAGTTCTTTCGTAAGTTGTGGGAAATAATTAAAAGTATATTAGCATGTTTAATCCTCGTTATGATCGAAATAATCAGTCTTGAAGCTTATCGTTCGCACACGCATTTATCCGATCGCAGAATCCATACCCACACTGTATGGTTAAGAACTTAATTCAGTTACGGTTACATTACACATTTAGCCATTTTGATAGGCCTTCCCTGGGTCTAGGCGTAGGTAGGTTGTTGGCCTAACCTTAGTAAGAGCAACCTTTCATCTACTTGACTTAATTGGCGAATTGCAAGTTTCAAACTGGGGATAGGCCTAGCCTAACTCTCAGTTAATTACACAACCAGAGGAATTTGAAGGGTTGACAGTTTCTCATCAAATTTGTGTGGAAAATTGGGCTGCATGACAATGGTACCAGATTTTGAAGGTTCAAAATCAAAACTATGGAAGGTCTGTTCCTGTTGACACTTTGCCTTTCTGTGCTCAAAGTCACTGTGGAGAAAGTTGTGAGAGTATTTGTTACAACTTTGTCATGCCAATAAACCTGGACAAAACCAACAGGACATATTCTGGGAAAGCCACACGTATATTTACTACTAACCCAAACTCATAGTTTACTGAAAAATTTGGTAATTTTTTTTAATACTTTTCCTTCTTTTCTGGGTAAATAGATTATGGTATAAACAGCATTCTGTACCAGAGGGGTATCTATCCGCCGGAACACTTTACGATGACGAAAAAATATGGTCTCTCCATGCTGGTTACAACTGACGAATCTCTCAAGGCTTACTTCAGCTCTATTGTGAAGCAGTTGGAGGGTGTGTTCATGTTTTTAAGTTTTGAAACTAACAAATAACCTTTTAATTTGCATAGACCTAATTACATTGCCACTGGTTGTTTTGATAAAATTCAGTTATTCACTGTCGTTTGTTATAGCCCGAAAATCACACCTAGAACTCTCAGTGCCTTAGCCAAGTATAAAAAGGAGTTAAACTGTGAAGCACTCTCATCTAAGCCCTTTTATCATTCCCTGTTCCATATGCCTTGTCACTTCTCCACACTCCAAGCTTTCATGATCATTTTGTCTGACAATTCAGGAGGACAAAGAACCTTAAATGGTGTTTTCTCAGAAAAATTTACCATCCATGCATTGAGTAGAGATTGAAAAATATTATTAAAACATGATTAATTTTGATCAGTATTGGAAGAAATGAAAAGCAATAATGATGATTATAATCTGACAAGTTAATGGTTCATTCTGTTGTATTGTTGTCTGCTATAAATGCAAATCTTGTCTGGTCAGGAATGGATATATTTCTGTCTTTGTATGTATGTATGTATGTGTGTATGTATGTATATATGTATGTATTTTAGATCCTCCTACAAGCAGGAACTTGCAAAGAAGCCTGATTGGCTTATCAAAGCTGCAAGCTGACCGGAGTCAGTCTCTTATATATTTATATTTATATATATTTAAACGTCCATGATTATGAATTGTCAAAATTTTGTCAACAACTCTGTAACTGGAAGACATACATTAATCTTGAAGTGACTCCAACTCGGGACCTTATGATTGAAAGGCACCGGCGTTAACTACTTTGCTAACACGTTCACTAAGCCAACACTCCTTTGTTCAATCCCAGTTTGAAGAAGCTTTTAAAGTCTCAACGTGTGTTTGCCAAACTTTAACTTCAACCTTTCCAGCTAACTGCACTGAAAGCTCAGTGAAAGTAACACCGTCCTAAATAATTTTCATATTAATAATCATTATTTTTATTGAGTTATCTGTTGTAAAACATTTTGAGCTGAATAAAATTCGCCAGATTTTTTACCGAGTCCGTAGATTCTACAAACTTCAATCAAAATTTGCAAGCCCAGCCCAACAGATCATGGGCCAATCAAATCTTTCTGTTTTGTTTACGACCGTTAGGCCTGTGTGCTAGCCTGTTTTGGTCATATTTGAATAGTATCTTTCTTTCAATCTTACCGATGTAGCTTGCAAAATTGTGTCATTTCCTTCCATTGCAAGAAATAAAATGGTGTTTTCAGATGTTTCCTCCATGAAACTGGGTACAAAAAGTTGACGATACTAGTATTTGAAGGTAACATTTGTATAATGAACATGCTGATATGGGCGGTCGCAGTGATTTCACGGTACATCGTTCGCGCCAAAAGGGCAACAAAAAATAAATTTCATTCTTTCGATTGTGACAGCTTTTCTTGATGAAACCCACCTGGTCAGAGTGCATTTAGAATAAGAAACATTGAATCTGCTTCGGAAGTTTGTTTTCCGAAAATTCATCAGCAAACACACATTGAGGCTTTAACATACAGAGCGCACGTAACAATATCTGGAAGGAGAGTGCAGATCCGTAGGGAATTAACTCTTTATGTTGATTATAACCCTGCACTTCCTAACTCGAATAAGACAATTGTCGAAAACCAGGCGTGTAGCGAGGAATTTGCCAAGGGAGGGGCGAAACTGTAGGCGAACTTTCAGAGCTGTAGATACGGCATTGCGAATTATCTAAGTGTAGCGCCACCATGAGTTTGCACGAAGCGTACAAGAAAATTTTGGCTGAAAATGCCTCCCAGATCGCTGGAAATGGCACTTCCCAGGCCTTGTAAGTTGCATCTTAGCATTTTCTCTTTGAAATTACTAGCGATATCATGAAAACATACAAAAAAAATATGCTCAAGGGGGGGGCGGCTGCCCCATTTGCCCCCCCCCCCCTTGGCTACGCGCCTGGTGAAAACACTTCATGTGTTGCACAGTTATGTACATGAATCTCTCATACAAAACCTTATGAAACCTATATACAATCGCTTCCTTGGAGGATCATTAAACTATACCACAGAGCAGAATCACAGAATTTCATTATAATAATGTGTCCCTTTAAATGAACATTTTCATTCTTAGCATTGCAAAGTGTAATACCATGTAGTATGTACACTACCATACAGTTTTGAAGCAAGAGAAATTAAAATTAATCATTATTTACATTTTTTATATTTTTTATTTATATATATTTATATATATTTTTTTTTATTTACATTATTTACATTTTCTTTTTTTAATTATCATTTTCAGAATGGCTCACGCTTAAGATTGTTCAGAAGGTTGTAGTTGTGGTTTCTGCAGCAGATAATTCTGACAAAGTTCTTGAGAGGTGGCAGTTTGATGTCGAAACTGAACAAAGCGTTACAGTTGATAGGTTCGTATATATGCAGATGGTCCCTAAAGTGGGAGAGGGAGTGGGAGACAATGTTTGGTGGGTTGCAGGCTTTTGCCATACACCAGAAAATTTATGAACAGTGTTCGAAGCTTGCAGTTGGAGGCCAATTAACATTTTACCAAAGTTCAGAGTCCGAGGTAGCTTTCAAGCATTCTGAGCGTCAATTCTTTACAAACCACCCCACTCCTATTTATTTTTTTATTTGAAAATGAATTACTATGGGAGGACCCTAAATGTCATTAAAAGCTTTAATAATTAATGTTAAAAGAGACGATGTAGGATGAATATTGTTCGAGTATTTCAGGCTCACACTGGAGCAATGACAACTCTCTACACACATTTAACCAGAACTGGGAATAGGGCAGAGATCATTTCACTGGTGATTTGTGGCATTATTTACGTAATTTAGCTGTCCGCCTGGTCTCTGTGAAAAAATGTTTTGGTATTGCAGTGTTGCCTCCTCTCCCTACCTCTCCAAACATGTTTGATATGTCCTATCTGTGAATGCGGTTGGATTGTGACCGTGAGCCGCATTATGTACAATAAAGTCGTCAGCAAAGGTTTTCTTCCTCGCAAGCTTCTTACAAGAGAAAATAAGACAGACAGTGAGGTGTGTATCAAAATGTCAAAAAAATTGGTCAAGACTTTTCTTTATTTCCTTTCACTTTTCTTCAAGTGATTTGCCTCGTTTGTCTCTTTTCAGCAAACCCAAAGAAAAATCTAAATCCGAGATCCAGAAGGGAATTGTATCAGTCATCAAACAAATCACAGCCACTGTCACATTTTTACCTCTTCTGGAAGTTCCGTGTAAGTTTATCTCCTAGTTCTACCTCTCCTCTTCCCCAGTTGCTTTCTTCTCTCCATCCCTTGTCTACTAATCCCCTTACATCTATCTCTTTGTGTTCACCATGCTCATTAACCTGTCTGTATTCTGTGCGTGTTTTTGTCCCTTCTGTTACTGTACCTTGTCATTTAGCCTCTGAAGAAGATCCTGCTAGGATCGAAACGTCAGGCCAACTTACCTTTACACATTCTCTTACACAGGCTCTCTAGTGGATAAGCAGTTTGCTAACAGTTTTATTTTACTTTAAGTTCATTGACTGTATTCATCTATGTGGGCCGTAGCGATATTCAAGCTTTTGCCACAAATAAAAAAAAAAGAAGGACTTTCAAGCCCTTTGGGGCTACAGTACCATGCAAATCTTGTCATACGTAGAAAGCAAGTTCAACTATTTTTTAAGAAAGGATGATATGAACGGGAAAGGTGATACTTCTTTTTGACACAAATTTGTGTAAGCCGTTTGTATGGACATCACAGTTGTTGGGTTCAAGAATTGATGTAGCAAGTTTTATGAATTCCAGGTAGGACGGAATAGGTCACTGGTGATCGACTGTATTTTGAAACTATGCTGGTTTAATTTATATAAGGTTTCGACTTTCTCCTCTCTCAAAATGCCAATGTTTCTCTGTTTAGGCTTACCATTGGAGCATATCTCAAAATAATGTTAAAACTGATCAAAGTCATTGAACTAATCACTAAGTTTCTTCTGCTAAGCGAAGGCTACACAGCCTTTTTGTCATGGCTCTCTTGGAACTGAAAAGATTACGTAACCTAGATATGTTTGGGCATAAGTATCGATCACATCAGCAATTTTGTAAAATATATGACTTTTTCCTTCTTAACTTGTAAATTATAAATTTCTTTTTTTGCAAGATGATGAAGTACATGTTATGGATCTTTAGTAGGAGAAACAAACCCAAACAACAACTTTAGCATATTCTATATGACTAAGTGTCATGATTGGGGGGGGGGGGGTGAGGCAGGGGAGGACTGTTTTGACATTGCTGAAATTATATTGCCACAAGGACTTGTAATCTTCACCTTTCTGTTTTCATGTATTTTCGTGGTTAATGTATTCAGTGTTGAAGCAGAAACCAATGCTAGCATTCGACCAAGTTAGGTACTTAGGGGGGGGGGGGGGGATGGGAGGGTTGTTTGACAATGGTAAAATCACAGTGCCACAAGGAGCTGTAATCTTTCACGTTTCATGTATTTTCGTGGTTAATGTATTCAGTGTTGAAGCAGAAACCAATGATAGCAATAGACCAAGTTAGAAACCTCAGTATTGTAGATTCAAAATTTTCAGAAGATTACAGAAGATAAACATTGTAGGAAATAAAGAAAACTTGTAAACGTCCAAGCCTGTGTGGCAGGCACTGTGATGTCTTATTTAGACTTTTCCAAGTCTTCAGGTTGTGTGAGAAGGAAAATCAAAACTTTGATATCTCTCAGATTGAATGATAAAATTCTTAGCTGCTTGGGGAGGATGTTTTAAGGTACAGGATACATAGACCAGTGTGATGAAGGCTCTGTGATGTTATATTTTGACTTGTTAAAGTCTCCCCTTTTTCTTCCTTTTTGGGGGGGGGGGGGGCAAAGGAACTTGGAACTTTTCCCAAATGGAATAATATTATTTTTAACTGTTTGATGTTTCTCCTTTGTTCATCTTTATTACCAGTTTATTTTATCAGAAATGTTTATCAAAATTTGCTGACAGACAGATTGGTGTGTATTGCCTACATTATATTAAGTTGTGCAGTTCATTTTATTCAAATAAGGTAAATTTTGCACTTTAAAGGCTTAACAAAGTTTGAGACATACCAAAAAGCATATGATAGAGAAAAATATATTAAGTAAACAGTGTCTTCAGCTGTTTGGGATGTAAATGATTTGATTCAGCATTCTAGAGATTATGTTACCCTTCCTAGAGATAATGATACCCTACCTAGAGATAATGTTACCCTTGGACCGTAAGCTGGAACATCCAGGAACACATATAATAGATTTAAGAAACTTTTCTACCAATTGGTGTCCACCCTTCACACCCATTAAATCATTGAACAATTTGAAACAATAAAAAATTTCACCTTCAACATATCTTCACAATGATTTTTTTCTTTCTTTAAATGCAGGCACCTTCAACTTATTAATCTATACGGACAAGGATCTTGAGACGCCCGCAGCCTGGGAAGAGAGCAAACCATTCATGATCGGAAATTCAGAAGAAGTCAAACTTCGCTCATTCACAACATCCATTCACAAGGTGGAAGCTATGGTATCTTACAGAGTACAAGATGACTGACTTATTAGCCTAACATACATGGATAATGTTTACAGGTTGGTTAGGCTAACAGAGAGCAAAGATATCCCATGAATGGCATTTACCAGAACATATTGCAGTTGTTTGAGTAACAAATTATTTTATGGATGCAATTTTTGCAAGAGGTTCAGTTGTTTTATCTGCTCCAAAACTCTATGTGTCATTTGCGCTGAAAATGACAGGAAAATTTGAATATTTTCTGGGGAAGGTAGATACATGACTAGTCCATGGAAGATTTGTTGATAATTCCTAAGATGAGGGGGTGCACCATGTATAAAAGATGAGTTTATCATATATACTTACAGCATAACAAAAACAGAAGATTTGTGATAAAAATAAATATGTGATTAGTCCATGGAAATTTGTTTGGAAAATTCTTAAGATGAGGGTGTGTAATATTTATAAAAGTTTATCATATAATTACTGCACATCAAAAACAATATATGTGGTAAAATAAATATGTGATTAGTCCATGGAAATATGCTTGGAAATTTCTAAAGATGAGGGTGTGCACTGTAGGACAGATGTGTAGGTTTACTGAATAGAACATCAATATGTAAACTGTAGGAGAGATGTGTAGGTTTGGTGAATAGAACACCAATATGTACAATGTAGGAGAGATGTGTAGGTTTAGTGAGTAGAACACCAATATGTAAACTGTAGGAGAGATCTGTTGGTTTGGTGAATAGAACAGTAATATGTATATTGTAGGAGAGATGTGTAGGTTTGTTGAATAGAACACCAATATGTACGCTGTAGGAGAAATGTGTAGGTTGAGTGAGTAGAACAGTTATATGTACACTGTATGAGAGATGTGTAGGTTTAGTGAATAGAACATGAATATGAACAATGTAGGAGAGATGTGTTGGTTTGGTGAATAGACTGTAGGAGAGATGTGTAGGTTTAGTGAATAGAACATCAATATGTACCCTGTTGGAGAGATGTGTAGGTTTGGTGAGTAGAACACCAATATGTACACTGTTAGAGAGATGTGTAGGTTTAGTGAATAGAACATCAATATGTACCCTGTTGGAGATAGAACACCAATATGTACACTGTTAGAGAGATGTGTAGGTTTAGTGAGTAGAACATCTGTTGTAGAGGATGTAGCAGAATTCTGTTGTTTAAAAGTTTGAATTCGGCTCTGAAACGAGGTAGATAAACTATTTCTGCAGATGCCCAGATTTAGGAGGGGTTAACCCGTTTTTTCTTCCAAATATGATAAGCTGGTGGCTCTTTTGTAGTGAAAAAAGAAAACAGCTGATCTTAGAAATTCTCTTTAATGTGGATTTATTATTTACGGGTGAAGGAGTGGGTGGTCAAGTTAGAAGTTAAATGTTAGAAGTTAGAGTGAATATCATGTGGCTTTCAAAACCTCTTAACATAATTAGTATGATGCTAAATGAAAGTGATTTGGTGTGGCAATCACTGTTCAACTGCTTTTTTCAAATGCTAACACTCATTTAACGGTTGTTTGTAACCCTCAGATCACAGGTCTCAAATCCAATTTTAACCAGAGAGTTCTTTGCCGTTTCAAGTTTGTTTGTAAATTCCCAGACAGTTTTCCGTTGTTCATTTTTCTTATATTTAACGAACTGCTTTGCGAAGGCATTATTTCTTTTTTTGCAAAGCATATTTGTTTATAATGAACTTGACATAAGATTATTGGGTATTTGCCAATTCTAATTCACTCTGCAGTCTGCATTGTGACCGAATTTTCATAGGAAAATTAATAACAAAATCAATCCTAAAAAGGTACTTTTATATAATTGAAACTTGAGAAGGATTCTGATAAAGTAGGATGGCTA
This sequence comes from Apostichopus parvimensis, assembly GCA_000934455.1. Classification (NCBI taxonomy): domain Eukaryota; kingdom Metazoa; phylum Echinodermata; class Holothuroidea; order Aspidochirotida; family Stichopodidae; genus Apostichopus; species Apostichopus parvimensis. The sequence goes on along the minus strand of KN887713.1, from coordinate 19,254 downwards.
TCAATATGACCATAGTTGACTTCTTATGTGGATTATTGAGAGAAATATTGGTGAAAATTTGGTTGTTGGTTGTGGGATGTTTGATATCCTCAAACACCTCAGTGATTTGGGGTCATCGAAAGGCTTTTAGGAATATTTATGAAGGCCTGTAGGTATAACTTCCAAAAATAAAGATAAATGTAACTGTTGTTATTTTACGAAAATTCAAACCTGACCTCGTCAACTAGTCCTTTTGATTAGTGATGGGTATTACTCATTGTAAATCTCTGTCATGTTTACAATTAACCCTACTTGCCATGAAAATCATATTTTTGGGGTTGAGTGCTGGGGATGGGTTGTGGAATAGGTGTATTCTCCCTCTCTCTCATGTCATCCTATAGCGTACTGCTCCTCTCCCTCTTCCCAAATGTACATGAAGATTTATTATGAAATATGCAAAAAAGCTACGTCTTAGGCGAGAAATATTGTGCTATGAAATTAGAAAATTTGTTACCAACACTTCATTTTCATACAAACATTACCTGTAAATATTATTTCTGTGTTTTTTTTTTTCAAAGCAGTTTCTTACCAATAAATTTATTATTGCATTAGTATTCATCTTTTTGTGGTCATTTGTTCCATTACAATTTTTAATATGCACTTTTTCTACTGAAATTTCCTTTATTACTTGATCTGATGCAGGAAAGTTTTTTTTATGTTTCACAGCCTACAAAATTCTGTTCTAGCAGTGATCATATGTCACTACATGATACATCAGGAAATATTGAGATTTCGTAAAGAAAGGAGTTCCATTTTAACAGCAGCTGGTAAAATTCCGATCTCACGGATGCTCGCTGTTCGGCTTGTGGGTGAGAGCCCCCCAGACCACTTAATGCACCATGGTGTTAGAGATAGCTAGAGAATACACATGAGACATTTACAGCTTGTTGCTTCACAAAACTTGTTCTCTTTAGAAGAGTATAACAGAGACTTAGGAAAAACTGTACAGTACGTATATATAGAAAACAAGATCACTTAAAGGTAACACACTAACAATACAACCTGATTAACCTTACAATAGCTGTTACAAAAGACACTTAACTAATCCACAAACTGCATTCCTCATACTAAATATAAAAGAGCTAGGAACTTCAAGGTAAATAGTATTAAAGGGTGTGAAGACTCGTGCAAAAAGAAACGTCTAATGCCGGTAATTTGACCTAGTTTCAAATGAGGGGTAACAGAAGTGTTACACGCCACCATTAATCCCAGAAAATACACACACATCTTGCTACCGTTGGTAACTAGACACTAGTGTACAGTCAGCACATACAGCTGTGGTCAATACCCACAGCACAGTATACAAACGATACAGCGATGGACATCTCAGGTGCAGTTAAAGATAACAATTTAGGTATCGCCTCACGTTTCATTACTGTCTGCATTTTGTAGCGACACGAACAAAACGTCACTTGTAAGCAACAGAAAGTTAACTTTTTCAGATGGCCGCACAGGGTTTAGGGCGAGTCTTCAATGCCTTTAAATAAAATGTGAGACTACACAGAGACTATAGAATGTTTGACTACACTTATCAACACATGGGACTGTGGCCCCTCCCCTGATTCTTATCAGGCATGCAAACAGTAGTAAGCAACTTCTTGCTTCTTTCGCAGAGCAATGTAATTTGAAATTCAGTGTTCGAAGAAACATTGACCTTGTTACCATGGAAGTGTTCTAGACCAATTGTAATACTATCATTTAAGTATCCCTCAATGAATATGCATTGTTAAGTCACTGTGGGATCCATGCAAGAGCTTTGCAATCAAAATCATTGATCAAGTAAGGGAAGTAGTTAGGTAGGTGAGCTTCCTGCAAAATTTTCACCACTTCCAAGACTTTGTCTAGTAACTATTAGATGATTAACTTGATTCAGGAGCACAAGAGATTATTGATTCAAGCTCCACTGTATTTGCTGAATAGCATGAAACGTCAGGGACTTAAGTGACGTAACCATAGGAACACAAAGTACACACAACTGGAATTGTCCTACATTGTGTCTTTCACAAAAGACTAATCAAGTGATGTAAATTTGCCCAGCTACTTTCAAACCATCACTGTCCAATAAAAGATTCCCAGGTTGGCTTTCTTATATCAACTCAATTGCTATTTTTGTTCAAAGGAAAGGTTGATAGGAGTCCCAAATTATTTGTTTTAGTCCTGCGCTGTCGTACGGTTTGTACTTTTTAAATTGTATGACAACAGGATGATATTGATAACTTATTTGAGGCCACACAAGTAAATTATAAATACACTCCTGTCTTTTGTTATAGTAGAATGCACCACAGTATAGGTACCACAACAGAGTCACTGTAAGTGCAGATACATGGAAAATATTCAAGGAAAATGTTCCAGGAAATAAACAAGGAAAATATTCAATTTGAACATACTATTGTACAAGTAAAATATAGATTAGCATATGGTTTAAATCATTAAAATGCTAGTTATTTTACAATGGGTGATATTTTCCAGTTCAAACTCTTCAACAATGTTGAATCTGATCAAATCTATGGAAAAATTAAATTTTGCAATGAATCGAACGGTACCGGTAACTAACTGCATGATCAGACATGTATCAAACATTAAGGGAACTGCTAGTACTGAGTCAAAAGAATTAAGATACTTGCTTGACTATACAGTACGACTTCACTGGTTTGAACTGCAAAGAACTAGCTTAACCCATCACCTTTAAAACAATTTCGTATAATGGCTTATGTTTAGGCCTAGGCCGTGTCCAACTTCATAGTGAAGTTCATACAGACCTAACATGTACTTCCTCCAGTTCTTGTCCGCCATTTTGTGTGAGTCGCATTTGATGAATTGTCCCAGAACCAACAAATGTACCCGTTCCACTCCCTGAGCGACTCAATTCATTTTACACCCAGACAGTGAACACGGAAAACAATTTGGTGGTCCTGGAAAATCTGAACATCAACCCCTAGCACAAAAATTGTGATAGCGGGGTCGCTACGATGGACAGAAGTCAAGACCGGTGGTATATTCCCTTCGTTGAAACGAAGGGAAGAGAACGAAGTAAGCATCTGGACAAATTAATGTTATTTGGAGAACGACAGCACCCACTTCCAGTCCGTCATCATGATGAACTTTCAGACGGCAGGTCTCCACAGAAGCCTCGCAGGTTCGAACTGATTCGTTTCAACTTCTGTCGAGTATTATATAGAGAGAGATCCAACGCGTTCGTTATGTGTGTAACGTGTACGGACGTCAGCAGCTGTTGTTTCGTTACTACGTCAACATTCCAAAATAGCGACTGAACAAATGCCTAAAAATAACTATGACGTCTGTATTGATTTCATGGTGGTGGTGAAATAAATAAAACGACAACAATTCGAATAACAATTGTGACGTTACATTTACATCTGTCAGTCGAAATAGGTGCAATGATATCAATCGGACACGATAAAATCAACACATTTCTTCTTCTTTTCCTATTTCTTTTCAAATCGTCGTTATTTTCACGTCGATAATTCTGAAATGTATAGGTATTCCAGAAAATGTACTTGAAATATGGAACGCCGAATGAAGAGGTCTGATGATGAATCGTATTTCGTAATGATTAATTTATGATACTGTCTCGAAAAGTGAGATGGGACAGTTGCCCCGGGGGGGGGGGCGAGAGATAGGCTGAAGCATATAACAGATAAAGTCATCGTTACAGTAAAACCAGGCCTTAGAGTTTAAACTCGAGAAAACAGATTGTGTACAAATCGACGGATATCGCTGAAAGTCATTTGGAGGGGAAAATTGCTCATTAACCTGTCTGTATTCTGTGCGTGTTTTTGTCCCTTCTGTTAATGTTACTTGTCATTTAGCCTTTGAAGAAGATCCTGCTAGGATCGAAACGTCAGGCCAACTTACTTTTACACAGCATAATCTATGTTGAAAGACACATCAAGGAAAGTCACTCACGTTGAAACTTGAACAAGTATTACTGCCACCCTCGAAGCATTTCCCCAACGGTTCAGGATATATCGCTACAAGCAACGTATTCGTCTTTTGTCTGGATGCTAGTTCACTTTGTAAGGCCAGCTAACTCTCAGGCGCGTAGCCAAGAAGGGGGGGGGGGGCATATATTTTTATGATCTCGCTAGTATAATTTCAAAATAGAAAATGCTTAGATGCAATTTATAAGGCTTGGGAAGTGTCATTTCCAGCGATCTGGGAGGCATTTTCGGCCAACATTTTCTTGTACGCTTCGCGCCAACAGGTGGCGCTACGCTTAGATAGTTTGTCTACAGGCTTCGCCCCTCCATTGGCAAATTCCTCGCTACGCGCCTGCTAACTCTACAGACAAAATATTTCAAATTAGTGATATCCGTTGGAAACTTGAAACAAAAAATCGAACACGGCTTGGCTACCCAGCTGCAACGTGGTAAATATCGCTTGGAAACCAGGAAAACAACTACAGTGGAAAGATACCAAAAGCTGTTGCATGCATGGATGGTATTGTTAAACAAAAAGAGTAAAGAAAGGAGGGATATTCGCACCGAATTATCCACATCTACGGCAAACAAAGTACGGTTCATATTTGTGAATATAAGCGGAAGAAGTGTGTTCTTTTGTTCGGGTATACCCTTACTAACTGTCACAATAAGGGGTGGTACTCGGTTATGGCTTTATAATTGTTTGCCCCGGGAAATAACCTGAAACCCTCTGAAAGAAGAACTAGCGATCCATGCACATCTGAAAACAGTGTGGTATAGCGCCATCTATTGGCTCTCGTGAAGCGACTGTTGTGGAGAGACTGTTGGATGTGTTCTCATACGTGCCTAGGAATATCTGTACCTGGGAATTTGTAAATGAAACGATACACTGTTCATACGTAATTAATTTCATAATTAAAATGTCAAAGCCGGTAAACGTCTTTACTGTCATAAGAAGTATTACAGCGGTACGACGAAATTCCGCGTTTGCAAATGTATGAAACGCTAAGTATGTCGGTTTAATACCTATTCTTTTTCAGATCAAAAGTAGATCGCACAATCAATATCATCTCATTGTTGTACACTATCTATTCCTTTCGAAGGTATTCGTGATATATCCACTGACCTCTACCCCCTCAGTAGATATACCCCATACTTGACGTAACACGTACCGTCGGGCTTACAGTCTCGAACTAAGGGGACTGGGTTGAGAGTGGATCAAGTTTTTTGGTATTAATGGAGAGGCTCTATCTTGGTGCACTTCCTTTGCCCACGTATACATAGGCCTACATGTGATTCGTCCCTGTGGTCATGAAAGTGCCACCAGATTACTGGTGACCTCTAAAGCATCCCATGAACTTATATGCCATCTAGTTGTGAATTCAGATTGGTGATTAACATTAAAACACAGTCTGAATATTACTTGACATTTCCAATTTAAATATCTTGTGAAAAATAAAGCCTTACTGCAAAAGCCAAAAAAAAATGTATAAAAGTTTATCAAGTAGCCTATTGGTTAATCCGATCACTATTGACAAGGAAGGTGTATTTGACCGTTTCTCCCAACAATTTCAGTCCACGTCCCCCACCCCTTGGAACTTCTACTATAACTGTGTTGAGTCTGCCACCATAGAAATAATACGGATTTGAAGCTGATATATGTCATAAAAGTGATAAAAACTACAAAGCTTCCCTTTACCTCATACCAATGGCATTATACCCGCTTTCTGTGCATCTTCCTCCCCAACATGTCGTTCTCATTTTGCTGGTCCCCAAACTCCC
>KN887713.1:0-13442 GCA_000934455.1 Apostichopus parvimensis | reverse complement strand
TATTGTTAAACAAAAAGAGTAAAGAAAGGAGGGATATTCGCACCGAATTATCCACATCTACGGCAAACAAAGTACGGTTCATATTTGTGAATATATGCGGAAGAAGTGTGTTCGTTTGTTCGGGTATACCCTTACTAACTGTCACAATAAGGGGTGGTACTCGGTTATGGCCTTATAATTGTTTGCCCCGGGAAATAACCTGAAACCCTCTGAAAGCAGACCTAGCGATCATCATGCACAACTGAAACAGTGTGGTATAGCGCCATCTATTGGCTCTCGTGAAGCGACTATTGTGGAGAGATAGCTGTTGCATGTGTTCTCATACGTGCCTAGGAATATCTGTACCTGGGAATTTTTAAATGAAACGATACACTGTTCATACGTAATTAATTTCATAATTAAAATGTCAAAGCCGGTAAACGTCTTTACTCTGATATGAAGTATTGCAGCGGTACGACGAAATTCCGCGTTTGCACATGTATGAAACGCTAAGTATGTCGGTTTAATACCTATTCTTTTTCAGATCAAAAGTAGATCGCACAATCAATATCATCTCATTGATGTAATGAAGTACCACTATATCTATTCCCTTCGAAGGTATTCGTGATATACCCAATGACCTTTACCCCCTTAGTGGATATACTACCCCATACTTGACGTAACACGTACCGTCGTGATCACGGGCTTACAGTCTCGAACTTAGGGGACATGGGTTGAGAGTGGATCAAGTTCTTTGGTATTAATGGACAGGCTCTATCTTGTAGCATAGTTCGATGCAATTATTACTGGTGACCTTTAAAGCATCCCATGAACTTATATGCCATCTAATGGTGAATTCAGATCGGTGAATACATTAAAACATTGTGTAAATATTAGATACTCCCAGTCTGAATATTACTTAACATTTCCAATTTAAATATCTTGTGAAAAATAAAGTCTTACTGCAAAAGCCAAAAAAAAAGTATAAAAGTTTATCAAGTAGCCTATTGGTTAATCCGATCACTATTGACAAGGAAGGTGTATTTGACCGTTTCTCCCAACAATTTCAGTCCCCCTCCCCCACCCCTTGGAACTCCTACTATAATTGTGTTGAGTCTGCCACCCAAGTAATAATGCTGATTTGAAGCTGATATATGTCATAAAAATGATGAAGATTACAAAGCTTCCCTTTACCTCACACCAATGGCATGATACCCGATTTCTGTGCCTCGCCCTCCCCAACATGTCGTTCTCATTTTGCTGGTCCCCAAACTCCCACCTCCACCCCCCCCCCACCCCGCCCCCACTTCCAAATGCATGCAGAGAATTGTTATAGTTAGGGTTCACAACTCCCTGGGCCACCGTAATTTGAAAGTAAAGAAGGAAAAAGGTGGGAGGGGGGGGGGCGAACAAAAACGGCCATCACGACTTTTTTTTTCTGAATTCCTTAACCTGAAATGGCAAGTTTGATGATCCGTGCATCATGTAGTTGAAATAGCTACCGTGAATATCGAGATTGTGTGCGTTCCATAACAAGTTTGTAGTCTGCCTGAAAAGCGGAACAAGGATGCCTGGTTGGTTTTGCGGAAGTGGTCCAAGCTAACTCAAATATGGCTAGTATACACGATGAACTACCATAAATTAATGTCACACAACAAACATAACGTGTGAACTACAACCAGCCGGTCCTTGATACATTTGGGTCAACAAAGCAAAATACAGGTAAAAAATCGGAATATCACTTTACTGCCTTCCTCTTTCTTCAAGCAGCGTTCTGGGTAACTCATTGCCCTCAAAATCGAATACTACTACTAGTTAGGCCTAGTCTTTATTCCCGTTTAACTTTGACCTAACTTAGGCCTAGACCGTTTTCTATCTTAGCCAGTATTTGTTCGCACGCAACTAAGTAACTTTAAGCACTAACAGTTGCCTAACTTAGAATTAAGATCTACTATTGTGCGGCGGATTTGACTTGCGACAGTCGTTACACAGCAGTTTTTCAGGATCATGTAGCCAGTGCCGTGAACTTGATACCAATTACTTTAAAGGCATTGAAGACTTGCCCCAAACAGCGTGCCGCCCAGGGGCGTAGCGAAGGGGTTTATGTTGGGGGGTGTGGAGAATTTGATTTGCCGACGGATCTGGAAGTGGTGACTGAAATGGGGGAGGGGTCTAAGGGGAGGGGTCTCCCCACCCCTTTGGAAATGTTTTGAAACGTCCTTAGATGCAATCTGGTGCATATTTTAAGTCAAATTTGATTTGCCGACAGATCAGGAAGAGGTGACTGAAATGGGGGAGGGGTCTAAGGGGAGGAGGTGTCCCCCTCCCCTTTGGAAATTTTTTAGTTTTGAAACGTCCTTAGATGCAATCTGGTGCATATTTTAAGTCAAATTTGGCACGGAAGAAGCTCCCGTTCTCCTTTTCTCTATTCAGCTTTCCTTCTTTCTTCCCCTTCCGCTCTCTTCACCTTTTGTCCTTTTGCCGACAGACCCAAAATTTGCCGACAGCGACCAAATTATTGGAGGGGTGTGACACCCCGCCACACCCCCCCCCCCGCTCGCTACGCCACTGGTGCCGCCATCTTTAAAAAGTTAAATTTCCATTGCTTGCAAGTGAAGTTTTTCTCTTGTCTCTACAAAATGCAGAAAGTACCTTGTTATCTCTAGCTGGACCTGAGATGTCCATCGCTGTATCGTTTGTACACTGTGCTGTGGGTATTGACCGCAGCTGTATGTACTGACTGTACACTAGTGTCTAATTACCGATGGTAGCAAGCTGTGTGTGTATTTTCTGGGATCGATGGTGGTGTCTAACACTTCTGTTACACCTCATTCGAAAGTAGGTCAGATTACCTGCATGAGACCTTCACACCCTTCAAGGCATGTATCAATACCTGTAGGCTGTATGCCAGAGGGTCTTTCTTACTTTTCAGTTAACGTGTTGCATTGAAAGTCTTGTTAAGCCTATTGATACAGGTGTATGGTATGAATAATGCTGAGGTAGGGCCTAACTGATAGCAATAATTGTATTAATTAATTCTAACTTTCACCGTTTTATATCCTATGTTACGTCCTGGCATCATGAGGGCCCAATTTTTCTTTGAAGAAGTAGGCTCATTTTTCGTTATATAAGCAACTGGAACCCTCAAGACATTAACGTTAAAGATGATTTTGTATTGCCTGCAAATGTATTGTTAGATAGTCATAACTTGTAACCAAAATAATTATGCAACTGCTGAAATAACCATGTTAATCTAGTAATGAGTAATGATACTGAAAAGTACTTAAATTATAAAGATTTCATGCAATTTTCAGAGCAGTTCAACACTGATTTTAATATTGTACATATATACAGTAAGCACTGCTTTGACAGTATAAAAATTTCAGTCAGTAGATAATATTAAATTTGATAACTTTTAAGAATGACCCAATGGCCAACATTATCCCAAGACTAACAGGAGGTTTACTTACTATTCCATTTTGATGTCAGTTTATTTCAAATAAATTTCAAGCAACTTTTAGGAAAGCAAAAGGCAGTCATAAAAAGAAAAAAGTAAAAATATTAGTTAACATGTTTAAGAAAATACAAACGGAATAAAACAAAAGGCATAAAAAGTAGAAGGTTGTAACAATGGTTCTTCTAGGACTCTGGGTACAAAGACCACCTCTGTGTATACATGTTTAAGTGATCTATGCCATGGCAGTGTTACCCTATTATTAAAGTAAGGTTAAAAACTTAATACAGTGTCGACATAGCTTAATAAACATTTGTACTAGCCATTTTTATACCATGTCAGTTGTACCTTTCCAAGTCTCCTTGGTAACATAATGCCCCTTGGTTCTTACACAGCAATACATTTATGTTCCGCTACTGTGTAAAGTGATGATTTCTTGCCTATAGAAGTATGGTCCGGTATAGTTCACCTTCTGAAATGGGCATTAAATGTGCAACACTACTGTAACTTAATCCTCGCCAACCTTTAACCAGGATCTTGTGTGGTATTTATTCCCTTTCAAAGGAACATGTAATACTTCACTGGATGCCATACTGTCCTTATGGGTTACGGTCTCGTTGTCAGGGGACTGACTACTGAGCTTGAAGGGGGGGGGGGGGATCAAGTTGTTTGGTCTTCAGGCCCAGACTCTTTTCTTAGTGACTTTTCTTAAAATGTACCCTAAGTTAACATTTACTGACAGAAAAGAAATAAAAAGTAACTCAGTAATTAAAGGCAAGTAACATGTTGTATAATCAAGTACTGTGTGTAGAGCATTTGAAGTAAGGAGTTTTAGCTTCACCTCAATAGTTGTCACGCTGTATCTGCTCGTTAATACTGACACCCACAAGGCAGTACTGCTACTAACCATTACCGCACAGTGACTAACTGGATCAATACCGCATCAAGACATACTGAAGAATTACAGATCACATTCCCTTTGCTGTGGTCACTAAATGAAAAGTCAAATTTGTAGAGATCAATTTTAATCTGTTGCAAACTTCGAAACCACAAAAGCGGGTGTAGGTGCTGTACTGAAATGCCATAGTTAATGTCTATGGACATAAGCTCACAAAAACCAGTTTTAACCAAAATATTGAGATTTATATGTGCATGTAAAACATGTCTCTAATTACCTATGGGCAAGATTTATAGATGGAATGAGTTTCCAAAGTTTAGTTCAGCTCTGATAAATCATACCTCAAAATGTCAATTAATGTCAGAGCCCAATTAGTAACAATATTTTAGTTTGACTCGATGTTCCAAAACTGTGGTGTTTGCCATGTAGTGACTGATGATTTCAAAGGTCAAAAGCATCAAAGGGAATTCATTGTTGCAAACGATGGGTCTGGAATACATCATAACTCCTTCTGAGCACTTTAATTAGTAATTGCAGGTACATAAAGAGAAATTTTCAAATTTTCAAATTTTCAAACTTTTAACTTTTACTTGATTGCTTGGCATCATACTCAAATTTTGTATTTTGTATCAAATAATAAAATAAAAAAACTACCCAGTATAATGTTGATAATTTTATCAAAACCATGCTACCCGCAAAAACTCTTTAACACTTTCCGAATCCTACTAGCAGTGTAGTTTCACTGTCCAATGTAAACTGGCAATGTTAAATGGAAGATGAGACTGAGTGTTTGTACTGCACAGATAACTTGGTTGTCCCACTGAAGGTAAATACTGTAGTTTGGTGGTACTTTTAAGCCTGTTCCCACGAACGCGGGCTTGCTTCACTCTTGATCGACCTATCGAGGGTAGGGCAAGTTGCTCCACTCTTTTACTGCGTGGGAACGGGGCAAGCCCGAGCTTGATAAAGCCCCTCATGAGAGGTGGGGTTAGGACAGCTAAGCCCAGGTAAACGTTGACAAATGTAAATAAACTATTGCCTTGGGGTGTAAAAGATCGCTGCTCGTATATATTCTATTGCAATAACCCGGTTTGGACGTTTTCCAAGGTTTTTCAAGCCTGCCGCTAAGCCTGGAGTTAACTGATTGAAATGCGGGTTCAAATTGCAGGGCTTATCTGCGGTTACAATTTTAGCTCTTTACCTATGCTTGCTTGAAGCAAGCCCGCGTTCGTGGGAACGCCGTATAAGTGCCTCAATGTTGGACTGTACCGAAAGCAATACAAATTAACTTTGCATGGCAGGACATGAATGTCACTCAATTGAGGTGCTGTAGGTAAACTTAGTACATTGTTTTCTTTCTCTGTTTCTTTTCTGGAAGGCACCAACAAGCCTTTGGAAGACATCAATGGTTTCACTTTGGTTCTAACCCCAGAAAAAGCCACAATTGTTACCCCTGTTGCATGCTTTAGAAATTTTGATTGAACTTTGAAACATAAATACATACATGTGTGTATCTAGATTGAATAAGTTTCTGCATATTTAAAGGATTACAAAGAGAATAGACAAAATTTGCTGGCTCAGGAATTGGGGAATTGGTGGTACTTCCGGCCTTCACTTCCTGTACTGGCTGTTTCCACGGAAATATTTTTTTATCAAATTGTTCAATGGTACCTGTGCTACTGTATATTGGTGAAATGCACATTGTATTAGGCTTGAAATTAAATTACTTGTGTAATATTGTGCAGGTTTATTACCCTTGATTGTTGTAACAGTGTGGTTGTATGTCAATTAGTTTACAATGTATCATGGGACCATAAATGGTTGTAGTTTCACTTAACAAAAGTTTGTGTGTACATTAGGACTGTACATCTATTCTGTTACAAATTTGTCATGTGAAAGCAAAGTATATTCTAGCAAATGTTGAAGTCTTGGCTGTATTGTATAGTATGTAGTATATAATATTTAGTAATTAGTAAAGTATCTAGTATAGTATTATCTAGTATAGTATCTAGTATCAAGTATAGTATCTAGCATAGTATCTAGTATAGTGATTATCTAGTATAGTATCTAGTGTAGTATAGTATCTAGTATAGTCAATAGTATAGAAATTAGTAAATTAAAGAAACCTCGGGATTCTTGTTCTTACTTGTACTTACTTCTAAGACAAAGATCATCCAAGATTTAATTAAATCAAATTAAATCTTGGATGATCTTTGTGTTAGAAATAAGTACAAGTAAGAACAAGAATCCTGAGGTTTCTGTGAAGATCAAAGGCCATTTTGGGTCCAAGAAGTCAAAGTATGAGAACTGTGTCAAGAGACCTACTACTGTACATGAGTGGGATAATCTTGAAGACTAATCCGGTGAATTCAATAATGTTCAAAAGTTCTTGTAATCATGTCTGCAGTGTTACATTAAATACTCTCATATGAAATTTGGCTAGGAATCATTCAGCTGTTTGGCCGGCTGATTTCACCTCCGGAGTAGAATTAAATTTCACAAGCTCATCATCTGATACAGTACTTCTGTGATATATTTTGTTTCAAGTACTAAATTGCTAAAATTGCTGGGTGAAATCTACCTCTAACTTCAAATCATTCTTTTTAATGCTGTATACAGATCCTCATGATAGTTTCAGTTGATACTAGTACATCTATAGACAGGAGGAAATGATGCAGTTTACAGCAAGCCTATAAAACAAATTGAAAATAACAGACTTGGTGACATTTTTGTTGCTGCTTTCTTAATACATTGTATCGTTTCTTTGACCTGACTGCTGAACTGTGAGGTGCGTAAACCATAAACTATCACTTTACTACTTGTATTTATTTTGTCAGAAATCAAAATATGTTCTTTTTGGTCTCTTCCATAGGATAGAACTCCAGCTACTACTACTACTACAACCGCCCTTGTCATCAATCTTTTGTTCTTTGTTTTGTTGCCTTTTCGGGGTTTCTTTTGCTTTTTTATTCAGCCAACTGCCCATCTGCTTTTTCTTCCATTCCTGGCGTACAGGATATAGTCATATATACTCTGCATTGATGGTATAGTGATGAACAGTGCCAGCACCTGAGACTACTCCCGGTGTCAATTCTTGTTTCCTCTCCCAGCTGAGCAAATAACTTTTTTTGGCAGAGCCCAGATAGTTGGATGATCAATATGGCCTAGCTGGAGTACAGACAAACACTTTTCTCTCACACTCTCCTATATACTGCAGTCTATGCAGATATCGACTCAAGTGGGTAAGTTTATCACGCTGATATATATTTGTCCCGAACGTTTATCATCTAAAATTGCAATCGTTTTTACTTTATTTTGCCACTGGTGTAAGCTCTGAATGCATCTGTGTATCGACTATGAGTCGCGTTGTATGTGTGGGAGGGAGTAGATTCAAACTTTGCAACACCATGAGCAGACCACGTAGTCGAAAGAAAAGGAAGGTAAAATCGATTATTTTAACAGCGCATGAGATTTACTTTAGTTTTGTCAGTTACCTGTCTCCTCACCACTATTGCACCTGCACTCTACCATCTCTAGATCTTTTCGATAACTGTTTAGGCCCTTTCCTTCTACTGTATCTGCCTGGGCTCAAGCATAAGATTTCCTCGTCTTGAGCCAAAAATACTTCCCGAGAAACTGACAATTTGGGCATATCTGGAGCAATTTCAAACTGGTCTAGAGTTACTTATTTTTAAATTTGCCATACTTTCAATTTAATCCTGGGATACTGTAGCTCATGGGATAGGTCATGAAATGGTTTAGCCCTTTTTGAGTACAAGACTGAACCTGATTTGTGGCTTTTCTGGGGGGCTGCTTGGGTGTCTCTCTAGCTAATCAGCACTGGATTATTTTCAAGGCCCGGTATCTGCTACTTTATATTCTCTCCGTCTTCTCAGTTTACCACAACAAATTTGTCAGGTTCAATCCTACCTTGGGATGTTTTAGATTTCTAATATAAAATAACAATTTTTTTAGTTTTTTAGGAGTTGATAAAGTTTTCCTGTATAGCAATAATCAACGTAGTAATTTACACTCACCTATTTTCAATCTTGGTTCTGTTTTTTGTTTTAATTGCTTTTTTTTTATTATTCCCATTTCTTTACCTTTCCAAAGAGTTGCGATGCTAGCTTCTTTCCTTCCTTCTTCACGAGTTCATTAGTTTCATTTCCCTGTGTACGTAGCTATCTTAAAAGCTTTCCCTACAGCTTAAAAGTCTAACGTTGTACGTATAATTTTCCAGTTTTATCCCTTACTAATGTGGCCATGTTAAAGTTGTTGTCAAGCACTAGGCAAAAAAGATGAAACAAAAAAACCAACTGAAGTAAAGTTGTGTCAGATTTTTCTGCTGTTGCTGAAATGATTGAAACCACTTGATCGCAGCTGGATGCAATTGTTGTAAAAGTTTATCGTAGAGACTCTGTCAAACAAAGCTTATTTCTTCTTTTTCTTCTGTTAAATATTGTCTGTGTTTTCTTTCAAGCAAAGAGAAAGTACAACTTTGGTACTTTAGTAAATTACTCACAATTCATAATTGTGTAGAATGGCTCGTAGAGTGTTTGGCACGCTCTCAGTACGTCTATAGTGTCCATGGTTGCAAGTAAAACGTGCTCCTTGTAATTCTGTAACTTTAGGCCTACTTCTCATGGTACTTTAATATTGTTTATTAAACAGCATGGGTCCATTCAGTGGGGCCTTAAATGCCACACAAGTAAATGGGTGTCCTCAAAATAAACAAAACCAAACAATTAGAAGGCTGAAGTAGCGATATGAAATATGCTCGGATCATGGGAACAGCATATATGGTTGCTGATGTCACCAGTGCCTTTGCTTGTCTGCTGTTTAATATTTTTTCTTTAAATTATTGCAATTTCTTGATACATTGGAAGGAATCTGTGCAATTTCTCAATTCCATCTCACATCCCTCATTATCCACACCCCCCCCCCCATCCTTCTCCCACTCACAATTGTGGGAATTTAAGTCATGAAGATATAACTAAATGTCTTGTTGAACCTCAAAAAAGTCTACACGCTTCAGTATTTTTAAGTTGTCCCATAGGCAGCCACTTCAACAAGTTTGTGGTTTTTGTAAAACCGGTTGAAACATGTCTGTTTGTCAACTTTTGATAAAGGGTACCGTTTTAAGGAAAGTTGCCATCACATCACTCACAGACAACATTCACTACAAGAAGGGGTTATAAAGAAAGTGTGAGTTTGTTCCTTCAAGAAGGACGAGAACTTTCATGAATTCAGATAGGAAAAGTTCTTAAAAGAGTTAATTTTATGATTGTTATTATTTTTCTTCATTTTAGTATTTCTCGTTAGGTCTCTCAAGCAGATCTGGCTCGATATTATTAATACTAGTTACGAATGTGTAACTTGAATCTCACTGTTCCATTTTTCACTCAGAAATGACCAGTAAGAGGAAGAAGGAAGCATTTTATTTGAAAAAGTGAAGTGAAAGATAATTACTGTTGAGTTTTTCTTAGGAATCTCCAGCAGAGGGTCAGCCATTACAACAGGGCTAATTCTGTTGAGACATGTTGTGAAGCGATAACTGGGTGTAGAAAATTTTAGTCTGCGTCAGTTATGTACATACTGTAAACTTTTCATGAGATCAGTTGATAGTTTCAGCCATTTTGCTTGTTAGCCTTCTAAACTAGAGCATTTTTTCTTCTCTATTAAAATTGGTGGAGGTCAAAGGTCATTTGCGGTCAACAGTGAAGTGAAAGTCTGAAAGTCTTGTATAACAAAAGAAGTGCATCTTTTTTTAACTTCATACTTAGTACGTAGATCATCCAGCTCGGTGAGTAATCCGTTTGAAATTGGTATATAGGTCAAAGGTCACAAATTTTACGCTACAATTAATCTGTGAATTCTCCAATGCTATGATTTTCATTTGGTGAACATAGTTTGGTCAAATTCAGTTCAGTTTAGTTTGTGAAGGGGCTCTATAGGTCCTCACAGAAACATACTTGGCACCCAGGTAATGAAATCTGCTTCAAAGTTCGTACTCTTGCTTTAAACGTGCTCTTAAACCTCCTATCAGTTGTAGCCCTCTGAGCTTCAAGGGGTGAACAGGTCAACAGGTTTTCTCAAATGGTAGAAACTTTTTTTTCTCAAAAATAGTTCACATTTTATAAACAATGTCATGTCAGGTTCAACAACTATTAAAGGGATTTGCAAGCTCAAAGTTGGTACAATTTGTATATATATTCCACATAACTTAAGAAGACTTCTTTCTGGGATATTGAAAAATTTTGGTTTAAAATTCTATACTGTAAATTCCTTATGAATGAATGACATGGTTGAAACCCGCAAGGGATATCTAGAAATTTTGTCTGCTTCTCACATAATTCTGGGACAAGTTTTACTCACATGCTCTACATACTGTAAGTCAGATAGTTATTTAGAATTTTTAACAAATTGTATGGCAAGGAATCACAAAGCTAACTGGCTTTCTGGTTTCACTTTCTACCAGATTGCTGGTAGTTACTGATGACCTTTGGACTATTCCAACAAAAGAATAGTAGTTTTTGTTCATTTGATAGCCTTTCTAATGTTTCAAAAAGTAATGATCATTCATCTTAGCACATAAGTGTTTCCTTAACAAATTTGTGATTTAGTACTCGCATTGTCTTGGCATTGTTAGTTCAGTCAAGTATAGTTGTCTCAGTGCTCGGGTCTACAGTATTTGACTTGTGTGTGTAAAAATATGTAGTAATTAGTTACCATCATACAATGTCGCCACCATATACTTTCATGCAGCTAAGGTTACATTGTTGTCAAGGAAGCTTGATTATCAATGTTCAACCTAAATATCAAGTTTCTCAAATTACGGTGACATTTGGATTCATCATGCTATCTTAGAGCAATGTTGACTGTATACATGTATACAGGTTAAGTACAACACTGTAATAAGAAGAGTGTTCGCTTTTCCAGGATTCAAAGATGCGTTTGAACGAAATACAGTATCACACAGAATAAGCACCATACATGATGTTGTATGGAACATTTAAGATCATTTCAGCGTATTTGTTTTATAAATTTATGGGACCTATTGTGGAAATCATGAAATGTGTAAGACTTTGTTCCTTTTAGTAAATTTTGCACTTAACTTTCATCAGGCATTCCCCTCCTCCCCCCTGCACACGCAAACACCAGATATGCTAGAAAGCAGGATGTCTTTAATTAAGGGGCCCAAAACTTTTGAAGGGGGGGAGGCAGGCTGAACCCATTTTCTTTAAAAGAAAGCCATTTTCTGGCCATACTTTGGGGCCAAAAAATATTAAAGGTGGGGGGGGGGAGGAGGGGGAGGAGGAGTAAGGAACCTAGGTTCCTTCCCACTCCCATGGCTCTGCAACCAATCCCAGGGTTTTTAGTTAATTCGGCCTGCGGAACCCTAAGACATTGTAGCAGTGTTTTCAGTCAACCATAAATCAAATTGAAACAATGAATTCACTGATTGACCACAAAAGAAAACATGAACTGGAAGTGTTTTGTTTAAAGGGTCTAGGTTGACTTGCGATTGGATATATCAACAGAACCGATGGATAGGAAGTATGCATGCAGAACATTTGACTTCTCACAAGTGTAACATTCCCGTTATCGCCATGGATACAAATATTTCACAGTGGCCTGCTAGATCAATTTCCGGCCCACCTCTGATTTAAGACCATCAGGACCTATGCAATGTAGCTCTATATGTATATATCTCTATATGGTGGGAAAAGGGCACAAAACTGAATCTTGTTCATTCTATTTTATATCACAATAATCTCCTGTTATAATTTTACTTATGTTGTGCTTGTGACGTGCGTATTAGAATGGGTGAAGTGTTATCCCGTGTAATCCACACAACATAAATCTTCTTTCTAAAGATATGAACTATTTCTCAAAATATCTCAAAATATGCAAACCAAGCTTAATTCAACTATTCAGATCTGGTCAACTGTTCCATGTGGTAAGCCCATTTCTGCTGGCAATGATGACGAGATATTTCCTGTAATATGTCATCATGTCTAGGTCTTGATTTTACCTGGCATACGTGTTTGATTTATTTTGATAATTGGGTCATAATTACTTGTGAATTGCATTAGATTGAAAGGAGCGCAGATTATCAAAGAATTATTCAAATCAAATCTTGTCATTCTTCAGTCAGTCCCTGATGACTCACATAGTTTCACGTGCCTCCTCCCCTCCCCCCCCCACCCTACCCTTCTCCAACACACAAGAAAGAAATAATAGAATGAAATGAAATAAAAGTTGAACTGTGGTAGAAAACAGAGAGGAAAAGCAGAGATTTACTTCGCTCCCCGCTTACCTGTCTCCCCACAACATTAGCACCTCATTCTACCGTGTCTCAGTATGCCCTGGTAATCTTTTAACACTACAGGTAAGCGGGTCACTCGTAAATATATAAACCAGTAAGTTTTATCATAACAGAGGACAAGGATTCAAAAGAGATCTTAAAAAAAGATATGAAAATTGCAAAGAAGTGAAATTCATTTTTTTTTTCTTCAAACTGTTGTGTGTCTTAATGCATATTTATAGTTAACTTTAGTTTAACATGCCTAACTTAGTAAGTGTATCAAGACCCTTATGTTCATATCTCCCAAACATCCAACATTGTCGAAGGCCATGGTTTTTCATTTTCTAATACTCCCCTCTGCCACCCTCTGCCCCAAATCCACAATCATTGATGACAATCAAAACTCGGTTTAATTTGTAGTGGGGTGAAAAGAATTTAAGCATCACTATCTTTGTAAGGAACAAATAATGTAACAAAAGAGGACATTTTCCAAAATGGAAAGGAGAACTTCCCCTTCCCACCCCCATCCCTTCCTCTTCCTACTCTCCTACCCTCATGTACCTTCCACAGGCTGGACCCCCCATCCCCTACCTCAGACCCTTCTCCCTTTTCTTGTTTCATGTGGACATACTGCAGAATGAAAATGGAGGGAGTTGTCATACCCAATTGTGGTAGATGAGGTTAGGATTTGGATCATTCAGTTTGACCTCCTAGCTCTGTTACAGTGAAAAGCATGAAACTGTTACATTGTATACCAAGTGCGAGTATACTTGTCAATGTTGTGTGACAGTGTATTTATAGCA